>ML786425.1:88801-101160 GCA_009831015.1 Picea engelmannii
GTGGAAATTTTTTCAAAGGAACCTCAAGTACCATTAGGAGGAATGATTGGAAAGGATCACTTTGGAGAACTTGCATATATCAAAGAACCAATGGAAGAACAAAATGACACAATGGAAGCACAAAATGACATCGAAGAAGATGATAATGTGTCTGTTGAGAATGGTGAATTTGGGATATATGATGTTTTTTATTAGTTTAAAGATGTCTTTGAAGACGATGCTCAATTTTGTAAATTTTTGATGAGTTATAAGTATAATGATTTGACTTTCATATTTGAAAATAAGAATAAAGATGTATCTATTTTTGTTTTGCGATGAATCTTTTTATTGTTTTTTTTTGTTTTATTTATGTGTAAATCACTATACATTGAATTTTTTTATTAAATGTTGTCATTTTTTTACTTCAAATGTATAATATATGAAAGAAAATGATAATATTTTTTATAAAATTTAGACATTTTTTGTTCAATTATGTCCATAAAAATGCTTTATTTGACATGCTATTTTAAGGAATATGTACCAAAATGTATAGGTTTTTCATGATATATGGCTATAAAATGTGTATTTTTTTGATAAATATTAAAAAATAGTGTTATTTAATTACAATTTTTTTCGATTTATTGAAGTAAAGGTAAACAATGTGTTAAAAATGATGTTTTTCACTATATTTAAAATGTATGGAACAATAAATTAATCAAGAAGACAAAATTATATGAAAAATCGTAACTTCAAAAAAGTAAATGGTAAAAAACATTTTTAAGATTGAAAGAAGCATGGAAAAAAGACTAAAAACACTGTTGAATATATATATATATATATATATATATATATATATAGAAAGTTGAAAATAGATGAAAAATGAGCATTTAAAAAATAACGTGGAAACATTGTGGATTGAAAAATCTAAAATATCGAAAACCACCTAAAAACCGAGGGGTGTGCTACTGGTAGCACCATTTTTAAAAACAAGGTTAAAAATTGGACCCCCCAAAAATGAGAACTCTGTAGAGTTCTTGTTAAGTTGGTAACTATGTTACAAGTGTCCCTTGGTATCTAACCACTCTATGAGAACCCATTCGAACCTCCTTAGACAGGTGGCAACCCTCCTACAACTCGGATTTTTCATACTGTTAGCATTTGCAGCGCAATTTCAGGATTCACTGCAAACTTACCTATAGGTGACGATTTCCACTTTTCTCCAAATATACGAATTGGGTTAGGATGAATTTTGGTCATCAAGTCAATGAAATTACTCTTCATCTCCACAAAAATTTTTAGAAGAACCTAGATCGACATTTAAAAGTTATGATAAAAATACGTTTTTTCTATGTACGGGATGATTTTGCAGCGCGCAGTGAATTTTGCAGCGTGCGGTGAATTTTGCAGCGTGCAGTGAATTTTGTAGTGCGCAATGAGTTTTGCAGCACACAATGAGTTTTGCAGCACACAATGAATTTTACAGCGTCCAATGAATTTTGTAGCGCGCAGTGAGTTTTGCACTGTGCAATGAGTTTTGCAGCACATAGTTGCAAATGGAAATGAAAATAAAAAATGATAAAGATTCCTTTTGAAACCGACCCTTGGATATGTTGGATGATGCTAGGTGCTAAAAACAATATTGGTGCTAACAGACATGACTTTGCAAACAACTGACAAACCTCTAACCTTAGCTATGAAAATCATGGTTCTAATGCCATGTGGAGACATGATGAATCTTATGAGATAATCCAAAGAGACCTTTTATGGTTTGGGATCCCATCAATTAGGATCTCATTTTTCTTTTGAATGTGGTATGGAGGCAAAGGTAGAGTTTCACCTTATAATAACGTAAATGTGAATACTTACACATATCAAATATCACCCAAAATGTATGAAATAATTAACCAAATATATTGTTGTCCAAATTGTGACAATTATAACATACCTTCATATCAACAAAATAATTCAGGCTTGTTGGTCTAAATTTTTTATTGATGGAAACAATATGTAAACAAATTTCCACAGTATAGACCATTTTCAAAACCATTCCTTTTAAATACAATAGCAGAGTTTGGCATAATAACTCACTAATGCCAACTAGTCAACATTCAATATTTCACTGCGGTGAAAGGTGCGGGTGGGAGTCTTCTTGATCTCAAAGGGAATATTGTCACTTATTATTCAAGGGGAATAGGGGTACCTTCAAACAACACTGTTGAAGCCTATGCTTTACTCAAGGGTCTGAGAATCACAAATGATCACGATATCACCAAAATCGTAGTATTTGGATACTCAATGATGGTGGTCTGAGTGATTGTAAGAACAACTCAATATGGAAGAAACCTTTTCAATGGTATAATATCTCATATTATCACTTTAAGTGCAAGATTCAAAGAGTTTAAAATCCATCACATAAAAAGAGGCTTGAAAACTCTTGCTAACAAAAGGGCCAAGGAAGGAGCTAGGATGGCTAAGGGGAAAATTTTAGTGAATGGGGTAAGGGGGGTCCAATTTGTCCCTTAATGCCCACCCCTTTTCATTTTGTGTGCCCATGTTTTGGTGAATGACAAATCTTTGGCTTCACACTCCTCTCCCCACACATTTGGGGATTAAATTCACCTATGTGAGACCTCATTCGAATGTGTGGCATGCAAGTTTTTTAGAAGGTGCAATGGATCCTTAGTTGGTCATTCCACCATTGAGAAGGGTTTGTGACAAGGGTTTTCTAGTTGTAGTGGATGGTTTATCTAGGAGGATATTTGAGATAAGTGAAGAGGAGATATTGCTTGTTGGTTTTTGCATATCTGTTCAACCAGGTTAGTCGGTTTCGATGCCAGTTTTCAGTGCCCTCTAGCTTGTAGAAACGATTAATTCCGGAGCCTCTAACAACTTTCATCTCTTGACCCCAGACTTTGGTAAGTATAATGGTCACATTCTCCTGAAATCTCTTTGTCGCGACTATTCTTTGGAAATTTCTTGGGACTGTGATATGGGTATTACGAAGAATTTGGAAATTCAATATTTTTTTGTTACAGACCTCAATTATGGAGGCATCTTGGAGTGATTTCAAATAGGTTCTGAGATGCCATGAAGAAATTTCCCAGATGAATAGTTCATCCCTGCACCAACTTTCAAGTAAATTTGGAGTTTTTGATTAGGATTTAGCTAATCTATCCATAGCCAAAAATCAAGATACAGAGCTACCCCAAGCCATGACTTCTGCATATTTTGTCCAGGATGGAATGCTACTTTGAGAGGATGGAATTGACAATGGAACAAACACTAGTAATAGAGGAATTAATCCTATGGAAACAAAGGAAGCATACTCGATCCCTCATAGAGATCTAGAATTTGAGGATTCTGTCTCTTCCAATTAATGTGTTTTTTTCAAAGTTCTATGGTGCTTAGGGAGATTTTATAAAGATGTAATATACTTCTATGAGAAAATTAGCAATATGGGTAGGCTTATATTCTCTACTATTCTAGTTTTAGAAATTTCGTTAGGCCATGAGCCTCATTTTGTACTTCTTTTTTCTTGCTGTTTGCTTTGACACAACACCCCTTAATATATATTTAGTTCAATTTTCATTAAAAAAAAGCTCAAGATTTCAAATAATGCTAAACTAACACTAAAAACTGTTCCACATGCACCATTTCTAAGATGATAACACCTATGAACTAGCATTCCAAATCATCATAAGTATATTCATTTATTTCGCATATCAAAACCCATATTCGAAGTTCATCAAATAGACTCAACTCAATAATCACATGGAATCTCTTGATTAGAGAGACTATTCACCTTCAAGGATGATCTACAACCATTGTAAAATCTAAAATATCTATATTAGACCTGCATAAACTGTTAGATTCGTAGAAACTGTTATAGGTGATGTGTAGCAACTACTACAACTCTAATAAATAACCTTTATCTCTTAAAGTACGATCTGAGTATTTGAGTCTTTTGGTGCATGTGTCCACAATGTAAAGTTTCCCTCTACCAAAAATCATGGTGACCCAGATCACTTATTTTGATTTATAGATAAATCATTGTATACAACTATAGATGATCCATAACAAATTCTATAGGTCTAATAAAAAAACTATATATCTTAAATTATAACATGATATAACAAAATGGATGTAAATCCCTCTGCTACCATGAACTACAATTTTTTTATCGTATTTTGAAATAATGACTAGTTAAAGAAGTTAAAATTCAAAAGGAAGTGACTAGAAAGGATTGTGCACACTGCAAATTATGGCTTATGAAAAAAATCAAAGAGTTTAAATAAATCAATGCAACATCTCAAAGGATTCATCATTACACAAAAGTGCTTGCCAAATAATTCAATTCAAAACAAAGACAATAAGTTTAGGAACTGCACAGAATCTTCATTTTTCTACAAAGTAAAGAAAACCCTACATGTTTATTATTCCAATCGCTCAAGCTATTCAGGAGACTAAAATAGTTACTGATGACTCACAATTGTATTTTGAGTCATGCCTAATGACATGGTCCCAATCTTCATAAACTAAAATGCACCTACATAGAATTATATTGTCATCATTCTAGAAGATTGGTGTTATGTATAGTCCCAAAAATATAAAGGATAAAACTTCAACCAATTTTCAAGAACTATTGTTTTCTCAAGACATTAATACCTTTAAAATTAGGAAATTTATCCTATTTGTTAAAGATATTGATAGGAGTTAAAAAAATAAAATCAAAATAGTAACAAGGTTAAGTCTTCCATAGATGATGCATAAGAACTAATTAAGCATGTTTCTTAAAAAAATTCAAAGATGTGGCATAAAATAATATATTCAAGAACAAGTAGCCAAACCTATACCAAGCTAGCTAAATGTCATGGGAAACAAATAATATTAAATTTTATAAGAGTTCTCCTAAGAGGGGTTGTTAGAATATTTAGACACTTAGGATTTAGTTAAGATCTACTTGGTCTAATGTGTTGATAGGTAAAAGTGTTTTTATTAGTGTGTTTATTTAGTATGCATTTGTAGTTAGGAAATCTGATGGTCACGATATTTTCCTGACATAGAGTGATCAAATGGTTCATGTTCTTCTCAATCTTAATGACTACAATGATCCGTGGCTTAACACCCAATTGGTCCATGATCTCTATTTAAAGAGCATGGAGGGTCATTTGTTGATGATCATTGTGAGAAGCTCTCTTGTAGAATCTCTCTATAATTTTTTTCTTTTGCATTAATAAATTTCTCCAAGTGGCCGCGTTGGTTGGGGCCGTGGATGTTTCCTTGCAGGGGTTTTACCACATAAAATATCGATGTGTTTATCTTTGATCTGGTTGTCTGAGTGGTTACTGAAGGCGTTCGTCCTCTATTGTAATACTTGTATTTTCAAACATGGTATCAAAGCCTGTTTGAAGACCCACTCCCATTGTAGATCGAGATCATGAAGCTGAGCTGCCTCATCTCTGATTTCTACCATTTTTGTACATTTATGGGTTAAGAGAACTGTTCCATTATGTCCATAACGCTTGTTTAAGTAAGGAATGCTTTTAGTTTCACTCGAAAAGGTTTCTGTTTTCCCAAGATACAACCATTTCAGTAAGATCCAGAGGTATAAAGCTTGGATACACCCTTTTTAAAATTTTTGCAGAGAATTATTTCAGTATTTTGTTTTTTGTTTCCGGGTTGCTTCTCCTTTGGATCTGCGTATGCTCTTTTTCTTGTGCCCTGTGCGATCTCAGAAAATTAGAAATAGATCAGAAATGGTGCATTTTCTGGGTAAACTAACTGAGATCTAACCCTTGTTGTCATCGAGAAATGAAAATCTTTTCTTGTGTGAAAACAATTTTTTATGAGCACGCTCTCCAAATCCGTCTTCAACAACAACACCAACAACACCAAAAACACCCCCAATCATCCTTCTAAACAATACAATATGTTTTGTTAGCTCACTTGGTTAAAAGTTTCCTTATTAAGTAAGAGGTCTTAAGTTCAAGTCTCTTTTTTGTTACTTTTTTTGAAAAAATTCATGCATCCCTTGTAAAGTGTATTTCACTTCAAGCATAAAAATGAATCACTATAAGTAGCTTTAATATTTTATTTTAAAGTTATCTATTTTGCATGCAACTTTATTTTATAAAGTAACTTCAATGTAAAAGTGATCCCCACTTCTTTTTATAAAAGTAGGTCACTTCATAAAACAACTTAATTGTAAAAGTGAGGTTATTTGGAGGGCTATCACCACGTGGACCAACTTCTACTTTCTACGTGGCTCTTTGGTTACTGTTTATGCTTTTTTTTTTCAAAAGAGCATAACTTTCACATCCGAAGTCCGTTTTTTTTAAACCGCCTAATTTTTCAAGATCTTTCCATTAAGATAATCAGTTTCAATTTTTAAATCCATATTATTTGCACATGTAATATGGTTTCTTCCAGTGATTTTTTTCTTAGCAACACCAACTACTTCCAATGGAAATCCCATATGGAGGATTTATTAAGAAGTAAAGGCATGTATCAGATTACCTTTGGAAATGACAAAGAACCAACTGATGATGAAAATAAAGTCAAATGAGATAATAAGAATGACGAAGCATGTAGACTGATCAAAATGTCCATCTCTCTTGATTTAAGGTTCCACCTTCAAGAAATTTATGACCTCGATGAAGCTTGGGAAAATATTGAATTTATGTTTGGTAAACACAATATTATTCGAGCACATTAGTTAGAAAATAAGATATTGAATTTAAGTCCAAATGATTTTTCTTGCATTAAAGACTATCTATCTAAGTTTAAAACACTTAGAATTTTATGTGAAGAGTGTAACATAAAGTTGGAGATAGAGTGTTGCATTTATATTATTATTTCTAAGATAGGTAGTGCATATTATATGTTTGTATCTACCTTTTATGCCACGAGAGAGGCTCAAGGGAAAGCTTATAAAAAACCCACTCTTGATTCCTTTTGTGATGCTTTGATTAGAGAGCAAGATAAACAACTTGTATAACTTGGAGTGATCAACACTGCAGGTACCTCCAACAAAGCCTTAGTATCCCAACAGAAAGATAAACCCAAGAATCCCAAGAAGCAACATCCTCACCATAACAACAAGCAAAACAAGGGCCCCAAACCCACTCAGACAACTTCAACTCCTAATGGTGACAAATGAGTAAAATCTAAAAATAAGAAGAGTGACATACATTGAAACTTTTGTGGGAAAGATGGTCATAATGAGTCCAAATGTTTCAACAAGATGACAACTTTAGAAGCAACGATGAAGAAGCACAACATCAATATTGATTCTACTACTTCTTCTTCTTCTCATGGAAATGCACTTTCTGCTTCTGGTTTCTCCTTCAATGCAACTTCTACTTATTCTTCTGATGAGTGGCTTATTGACTCTGGAGAATCTTATCATATGGCTAAGGAGAAAGCCATATTTTCTACTCTAAACGAAAGTAACACCAAGAAAATATTTGTTGGTGATGATAGATCTCTTAGTGTTGTAGGATTTGGAACAATTCAGGTAGATAATGGTAATTTCAATGATGTGTTATGTGTTCCAAGTCTTTTCTGTAACTTTCTATCAGTATATCAAATCACTCATAAAAAAGTTACCGACTTAATGAGAATTGTGACCTCAAAACGAGAACCCTGGCCCCAAAAAACTCATATTTTTGCATAAAAAACATCAAAATATACCCCCAAATAAAAAAATGGTGCTATCGGTAGAACTGTTTTTTTTTTAAATGGGGTCAAAATTACAACATTTTTCAATTTTTTTTTTTCAAAACGTTAAAATTTTAGATAATTTGAAATCGTGTTTTTAGTAGGTGGTACCATTAAAACCAAAACCTGAAAATCAACCATCAAATTGAAAAGTACTGCTACCGGTAGCACCCATTTTAAAATTGGGGTATGAAAAAAACACATTTTTATAAAGTGGTAAAAGAACTTATCATTATTGTAAACAAAAGCATAAAATCAACCCTTAGATGATTACTTTAAAAATCTTACTATCACTCAAAGAAAAACGTAATACATAATGCCATGAAAATATCACAATATACTTTAAAAATTCAACATCGCTTTTTAATAAATTTTTGATTTTTAATAAAAAAAGGTAAATACAAGTTACATTGAATGAAACGTAAATTATTTCTTAAAAGTATTATTATATTGTCCATATTCAAAACATATGAACTAAATTTTTTTATTATATTATCCATAATCAAAAAATATAATTCATAAAACATAAAAAAAGATTCATAACTTCATGTAAGATCATATGTAAGTTCAATGCTCATTTCTAGTTACCATACAAACATCATATGGATAAAAAATACATAAAATGTTTCATACACTTATTCAAATCAACTCATGGTTTTGAAATACCATCAGAGTCTACATTGTCTTCAGATGAATGATTGGATCAAGTTGTAGATGATCCATACTCTTCTCTATTATCGATGAATGCACCATCTGAGTCTACATGCATGCCAACATTTCAGATGTCAAATTCCTTTTAGATCTATGACTAGGTTCAACATACTCCCATCTTACATTTATTTCTTGTGGAAACAACCTCTTGATAATATCTGTTGTATTGGAGTGAAGAGCTCCTCTCTTTTTCAAATTGAAGTCATAAACACATATGTCAACATCATCTAATTTTAAGAGGTCAGTGAGACGACGAGTTGTATTTTGACCCTTTATTTTTCTCTCTTTATCGACATGTTTCTCAACCACCATCTCTGGCTTGTACACACCATTGAATGGGTGTGTACATGTTACATACCAATGCACCTCGATTGAAATAACATCATCATTTTCTTTCTCAATCTTTATAACCTTTGTAATCCAGAATGGATAACCATGTGGATCTTCAGTCACTAAAACTGCAATCATGCTACCCTACTTAATATCTTGTACTGAACCCTTGTAAAGGTATTCCATGGCTTCACATTGTGCATGTGACCTTCACGAACCAATATACATTTCTCTTTCCTATACTTGTGCAAACTCAATAGCACCTTGAGATTCTTGTTTAACTTCAACAATGTTTGTTTCTTCAGATTTATTTGGCATTATTTTTGGACAATGAAATGGAGTCTTCAACAATGTATCTTCATTTGTTGAGCTTGAAATTATGTCACTTTGACTATTGAAAAAAGACTCCCACCAAACATAATTGATGCATACCCCCCTACTCTCCCTCGGGGCTATGCGACTTCCCGGTCAAGGATCTTTGATTCCCCAAGCTGAATCGTCTCTCTGAAACCTTAATGGTCTCACTTGTGACTAAACATAAGCCCTTTCAGTATTTTGGTGCAGGTTCTATGACACCCACAACATTTTCCTTCACGTTGCTGAACTATCAAGTTTCAGGCGCTAACTCTTCTTCCGTTATCCCTCTCTCGCATGTGACCTGGGGCTATGTCCTCACGTAATCACACGATTGCGGGGTGATCTAGAGTGGTTTGGGGCCACACCTCTTTTCTCCCTACAATTCACTATCAGTTGCCACATATCCCTTTTGAAATACCATGGTTTCAATTGAGGCCCGCTCTAAGAATTTTAAAACCCGGTCACTTTCTGTCCCCGTAATTAAGCTTGACCATCGATCTCGTGATCTCGGGCGTTTCCTCTAAATCGACAACTGAGATCTGTCCTCTCTTTGCCTTGGTCAACTACCAGTCAACGACCCTTTTCCTCCTTTCACAAGCACTCCCAGATCTCCACGATCTATCGATGCGTGTCCTCTTTCCAAACCGATGGCTACGATTGATTTCATCCTTCAAGATTCGAGAGTTTCAACTCTCATCTCTTGCTTCCTCTGCATTACTTCCACCCGAAGTCGATGATCTTTCGACGCGTGTCCCTCACAGATCGAAAACTATGGTTCACTTCGCTCTGCATGCTTCCAGAATCTCAACTCTTAGTCTTCACTTTCTCCTGGAGTGTTTTCATCCGAAGACAACGATTTGTCGGTGCGTGTCCCTCACAGATAGATGGTTGTGGTTCACTTTGACTCTTCAGGCTTCAGGAGTTTCAATTCTCTATCTTCAATTTCTTCTGGATTTCCTTTACCCAAAGACGACGATCTGTCAACACATTTCTCTCACAGATCGATGACTGTGGTTCAACTCGGTTCTTCGGGCTTCGAGAGTTTCAACTCTCAGCCTACGCTTTCTCCCAGAGTGCTTTTACCCAAAGATGACGAATCTCTGCCATGTGTCCTTCTGAATCGGACGGTTACAATTTACTTCAGTTATTTGGAGTTCAGGAGTTTCAACTCCTCACTGAAATCATTGAAGTGAATTTCCCTCAAAGTCTCATATTTTTTGTCACGTAAACCCCTGGCGACCAACGATCAAGATATACTTCGGCGATTTCTCTCTCTCCCTATCTATAAAATTATGAAGTTGTATATCTTGCGCCACCTGTCCCTCTGGATGATGGATGATCCCTAGCCTCTTCAGGACTTCAATGAATCCTCGCTCCTGTGCAGACACAGAGACTTAAATCTTGTGCACTTTTCCTAGATCCAATGATACAGAATGATCCCACTCCCTCTTGAATGGATCTTAGTCGATTACTCGTGAAACCTTCAGAACTTCGTTTCCCTTGAATATTTCTCTCGCTATCTCTCTTGAGATTTCTCTCTTGAACCCTTTGATTCCTTATAGGGTTACTTTGATGCTTAGTCGAATTTCGTATCTGTGCACTCCTTGCAACAAATTCTTACACAAGACTTAGCTTCTTGCGGCCGACCGTGCATGCCTTGCAATAGTCCCTTTGCACTCCTTGCAAATAGAAGTTTCACGCTATCTCTTCTGAGATTCTGAGTCGAAACAGAATCTGTCAATGCACTCCTTGCGGACTGTATGCACACCTTGCATGAACTCAACAAAGAGAAATAATTGAAACTTATCCAAATACCTCATAGTTTCATATACTCAACAACATAACTCATTCATTCAAGAAAAAAAATAACATGGAATTGTAAATAGTAGCAACACCATGCATTGGGTCAATTCTCCTATGTTATATTCATTGAAATGTAAATGATTAGCACTATGATAAAAAAAGAACAAAAAATTCAACGATAACTATATCTCAACAATCTCCTACTAATTTGTAGCAGCCTTATTCGGGCATACAAAACCTTTATTTATTCTATAGGGCTCCTAGGGTTCTCTTCGACTACTCGTCTACTTAAGAAAAAATATTCTACTTAATTTCCGTCACATTAAAGTCTAGGAGTGAAACTCCCAGATCAATCATGATCATTCAACTCCCAAGCGTTTGATCTTCTTCAGTTTTTCAATCATTCAAAAGAAAAGATTTGCAGTAAACACTGACGTTTAAGATTCCAAATGATTCAAAGGTGTGCTAAGGCACTGCGTTGTCTCTCCACGCGTGCTTGCTGACGATGCTCCTGCATCATACTCCCCTAGGAAAAAATTCATGGAATCTTGCACTGAATTTCCATGCTTATGGATATCAGCTTCATTTTCCCAACTGACATCTTCTATCGGGTGTCCCTTCCACTTGACCAAATATTCAAAATAGGTCTTCCTCCTGGTCTTGTTGCCAATCCTATGATCAACGATCTTCTCCATATGTGGCTTTTCTGATACATGCATTTGATTTTACCATTGAATCTCTTTCTGAACTTTTGTTTCTCCTGCTTCATCTTCCCTGTAAGAATACAAGTCTGATATGTTGAATATGGGTGATATTCCCACATCATGTTGCAACTCAATCTCATAGGCATTTTCATCAAACTTCCTTAAGATCTTACATGGCCCTATTTTCTTCATCTTCAACTTGTGATATGTTCCCCTAGGGAACCTTTATTTCTTGAGGTGTGCTAGACCCCGATCTCCTATTTCAAATTGAAGCTCTCTGCGATGATGATCAACTCTGTGCTTGTACTCTTGGCTAGAGTTCTGTAACTGTTTTCTGATCTGGCTATGGAGCTTCTGCATTTCTGCAACAAAATATTCTCCTCCAACACTTTTGATCTCACTCTGTTCTAAGTATCTCAACTCAGATACCCCTCTTGTATTCATCCCATACAATATTTGGAATGGGCTCTTTCCTTTGTTCCTGTTTGGTCAGTCATTGTATGCAAATTCAACTTGTGGCATAATCTGATCCCACTGACTATGATGCTCAATGACCAGACTCCTCAATAAGTTTCCCAAACTTCTATTCACCACCTCAGTCTGTCCATCTGTCTGAGGGTGATAATCTGAGCTGAAGGAAAAATCTATCCCCAACTTCTTCCACAGTGTTCTCCAGAAATGACCAACGAATTTGGTGTCTCTGTCTCAGACAATTCTTTTGGGTAATCCATGAAGTCGAACAACTTCTTTGAAAAA
>ML786425.1:111052-124337 GCA_009831015.1 Picea engelmannii
GATCACAACTTGTAATAGTGGCATCCAAAATTGCCACCGAAACATCCACGAATGATAGACAACGAAATGATAGCATAACACCTCAATTATCAAGGGAAATGAAGAATGTTATAGAGTGGAAATCTATGGAAGGTGAAAACAAACTGGAATATTCCTGGTTTGTTAAAGATAAACAATGCAACAATGGAGATCATATATATTTGTATTGTGCCAAATTAGAACATGTGTAAGGAAATTATCGGGCACTTGGCTTGTTACGAGATATATGTTTGGTGCCAACCACATATATTGTTTATGCACTTGTCAAAAAGGATAAAACTTATATCAAGTTTAGATATTGTTTCAAATTGAACAATTATAACAAGAATTAATGTTTTTCAGAATTATGTGCATCCATCGTTGATGACATTGAGAGAGACAATGTAAGTTTTTTATTTTTATTTTTGTGTCATTTATTGTTTTCAGTATCTTGGTAATGTTTTAATTTTATTTAACATGAAAATGTTATATTTTATTTTTACAGGATTTTGCTGAACGACTTTTACATATGTTAGTGGGGATTTACTCTACAAAGAATAATATCATGGTTGACATCAACGCTTTTCATATTTAAAAGACACAAGAAGGAAGGAAAAAGAAACAGAAAGTAACAGAGGTTGAACCTACAAGAGTAGACAGAGAAGAACATGAAAGAAGAAAGAAAAATCCTCATTCTAGAAATTCTAAAAGGGTTACATTTTAAAATGAGGAAACTCCAAATGAATATTTTGTTGAGATTAGTCCCAATGAGGTTATCACTCCTCCTCGCATAAAGAATACACAATATAAACACAAAAGAGAGATGGATGATGATGAGTCCATTCCTATTGATTATGAAGAAATCGTTGATTTAGATGAAACACATTTAAATCATAAGAGGAAGAAAACAAATCTTGATGATGTTCAAGAATCCATCGTTAGCTCGGAGTATTATAGTGAAAGTCCTAAAGGTAGCAGAGAAATAATACCACTGGGTGTTGATCTAGAGGATGGTATTATGAAAACAACACAAAATTCCATTCGAAATAGAATGAGGACAAAAAACTTAATTGATGATGGCCACACATTTCAGTTGAATGTGAAACAACTTTATAAACCCACAAAAGAGAAAGAAAAATATCAAATTAGAAAACCGCATCACTTCCATATTCACAATTTGAAAGCATTGATTAGGTACAATCCATATGCACATGTGGTTGACTACCTAGTTCTTGTTGACCAAATGGAAGTTCCTACGAGGGAAGAATTTGATAGATCAAAATGTTTTGACTACAAATATTATGTGATCGGAGGAAATCATTCTACAGAGGCTAGAAGAGAATTGATGCAAGGATATCCCAAAAATACTCTTTTTGAGACAATGAAATGCATAATTTATGCTGATTTAAAAGATTCAAAAACAAATTTATTGGCATGGGATCATAACACAAAAAATGAGTACATAATTGTCATGAATTTCATTCAAAGGGTGGGATTTATCCATAATGAGTTTTCTAAAATATGTCATGGGGAGAGATCTAATTTTGATGTCAAGTTTAAGAAACAATGTTGTATGGAAATAGAATTCCCACTTGATTATGAAAATAAAAAAGAAAAAAATCGCAAAGGAAGTGATATATTTAGAGCTATGGATAACTATTTTCAATTGGGATTTAGAACTGGACAAGTATGAGATTTTATGGATGAGATCTTCACCCTATGGGAAAATATTAGTATAAAAAATTAGAGAGTTAAGAAGGCTAAACCATTGATATGTGGCATAAGTAAGACAATTCATGACATACAAAATCTTCCAGATGATATGAATATAACACCCTGGAGATCAATACAAGGAGTGAACGATGATAAACTTATCATAACTATATTATCACGTGTTAGGTCGGGAAATTTGTCAATGGATGAAATGTGTGATGAAATTAAAAAGTTAGTTTGTTGAGTTATTTTTATTTATGTTAGGACAATAAAATTAATTTTTTTAGTTTAACATATCAACATTCTAAGTATTTTGTTATATATATCATTATAACATTTTTTTTTATTTAGTCACAAGGTGTATATGAGAATACAAGAGGAAATGGTCAATATGTCGAATGAAGAAATTTGGGATGATGTTAAACTCAACTATCCAAATTCAAGCTCTACATCAGTATTGAAACAATTTTTTATTGCATTTAAAAAGGTATGTTGATTTATTACATTCATATTATTCGTTTGTAAGTTAATTTATTTCTATTTTAATAGATATAGATATATAACTATATGTTTGTTTGTTTCATTAAAGTTGCCAAAGAAAAATGCAGATGGAGTACCTGAAACTTTCAAAATTTTTATTCTAAAGGCCAATTTTGAAAGAGAAAGAAGGAGACGTGTTCAAAATGTTCAACTTGATGATACCCTTGGTCACTACATTTGGAATGGGCTCGACATTGTTCAATATAAAGTGATATTAGGTGGTTGTGAACAACTTGCAAATATTGTTTCTAAAAAATAATACTCCCTAGTTATTGCGGATATTCCTCATGGCTATAATATCCAAAACATTGAATATGATACTGAGCCTTATACTTACCAAGTTTTCAATAAGGTGGTCATGGGATTTACGAAAGTTACAACATCACCATTTTGGAGATTTCTAGTATTTCATTCAGACACACAACAAGGATTAGTACAATCAAGCATCAAGGGGAAAGAAAAGACAAGGATGTAGTTTATTTGGTAAGATATTGAAAGTGTATGTTCAACAATTAAGATTGGAAAACAATTTTATTAATTCACAAGTTAATTTAATTTTCACTTATTTATGTTACGAGAACAAACCTAATATTCAGATCTCTAATAGAGAATCATTTAAATGTGATTTTGAGAGTATATATTTTGCAACCTAGACAAAAGATGATTCTTATAATTCTATTCTTGTCAATGCAAAGGATGTAGAGACTCCTAGTAGTATATTGATATACAATGTTGTTGTTAGAAAGATAACATATGAGGATTTTTTTTTGAAAAGAGAGATGGTTAACATTTATAAAAAACCATAAGAATTAATTAATTATCTTATAGATACATTTTCAAATGAATGAGATTGGGTTTTGGATTTGTTCTCGGATTCAGGTAAGAATCGTGATCTAATATTTATGAAATCGTACTTTAATATTATATTGTTTTTAATTTATGTCTTTTTACAGTATCTAACTTCATTATTTATTTTGTATTTGATGATTAGGTACACCGTTAGCGTGTTGCTTACAGAAAGGAAGGAATTGCATAGCCATTGAAAGTGACCTAATGCAATGCAATTTTATTCAACAAAGAATTAATGCTATTCCAGCTCTTCCAGATGAAATGAAAGAAGTTAGCTTGAGGAAAGGAGATTTTAGTGAATCAAAGGTGGGAAAAATGTCAAAGGAACCTCAAGTACCATTAGGAGGAATGATTGAAATGGATCATTTTGGAGAACTTGTTGATATCAAAGAGCCAATGGAAGAACAAAATGACACAATGGAAGCACAAAATGACATCGAAGAAGATGATAATATGTCTATTGAGATTGATGAATTTGAGATATATGATATTGTTGATTAGTTTTAAGATGCCCTTGAAGACGATGCTAAATTTTGAATTTTTTTAATGAGCTATAACTGTAATGTTTTGACTTTCAGATTTTAAAATAAGAATGAAGATGTATCTATTGTTGTTTTGTGATGAATCTTTTTATTGTTTTTTTTTTCATTTTATTTGTATGTGAATCACTATACATTGGAAAATGTTATTAAATGTTGTGATTTTTTTACTTCAAATGTATAAAAAATGAGAGAAAATGATAATTTTTTTTTTATAAAATTTTGACTTTTTTTGTTCAATAACGTTCATAAAAACACTTTATTTGACATACTATTTTAAAGGAATAGGTACCAAAATGTATAGTTTATTATTATTATATATGGCTATAAAATGTATATGTTTTGCTAAATATTCAAAAGTAGTGTTATTTAACTACAATTTGTTTTCTATGTATTGAAGTAAAGGTAAACAATGTGTTAAAAATTATGTTTTCCACTATATTTAAAAAGTATGGAACAATAAATTAATTAAGGAAACAAAATGATATGAAAAATCGTAACTTCAAAAAAGTAAATGTTAAAAACTATTTTTAAGATTGAAAGAAGCATGAAAAATTGGCTAAAAACACTGTTGAATTAAAAAAAAAGTTTAGAAAAATTTCAAAATAGATGAAAAAAAATAAAAAATAAAATAATGTGGATCGAAAAATTTAAAATATCGAAAATCCACTTAAAAATGGAAGGGGGGGGGGGTGGGGTGCTATCGGTAGCACCATTTTAAAAAACAGAGTAAAAATTGGACCCCCCAAAAAACAAGAACTCTATAGAGTTCTCGTTAAGTTGGTAACTATGTTTCATTCAGGTGAAGGTAAAACCATAGAGTTTTCACCTTACCAAGTTGTAATCAAGGATCTCAAATATCCTCAACTTGTTCTTGCAACTTGAATTGTTGATGATATTACTAGGTTGTACAAGTTTGAAAACTTTGGGTCATCATCTTTTCCATCAATTTTTGTTGCTCATAGCGATGACTTGAATAAACTTTGGCATGAGCGGTTTGGTCATCTAAACTATCACTCATTGAAACAACTATGTAATCAATAAATGGTGATTGATCTTCCTCTTGTTTCATGCAAATATGGTGTTTGTGCTTATTGTGTTATCATAAAACATCATCGGGACAATTTTGACAAACGTTCCTCTTGGCACGCCTCGAGCCCTTTGCAGCTTGTTCACAATGACCTGTGTGGTCCACTTATTCTCCTTGTTTTTTTGGGTGCAAGTATTTATTAACTTTCATTTATGACTTTTCCAGACGTACTTGGGTTTACTTCTTAAAACTTAAGAGTGAATTTTTTGACAAGTTTTTGGTCTATTATGCCCCTGTAGAAAAGCATTTTGGACATCAAATTCAAAGGTTAAGAACACATAATGGAGGTGAATATGTGAACAATAATTTTACAAGTTCTGCACTACATAAGACATTCAAATGAAACACACAGTTCCATATACACCACAACAAAATGGTGTTGCTGAGAGAAAGAACCACACATTAAAAGAAATGACTAATTGTATGTTCCAATCTAAGGTATTAAGTATAAATTATTGGGTGGAAGCCATCAATTGCGAAAATTACATAGTAAATCACACTCCCACAAAGGCACTTACAAATATAACATCGAAATAATCTTGGACTAAAATTAAGCTAGATGTAAGTCACTTCCGTGTATTTGGCAGTATAACAAGGGCTCAAATTCCTGATGAGAAAAGGAAAGCATTGCAGCCTAAAAGTGAGAAGTCTATATTTGTTGGTTATTTTGAAGATGTCAAAGGTTACATACTTCTTCAACCACATTGTAATGAAATTATTATTATAAGAGATTTTAAATTTGGTGAAAATCGCTTGGCCCGTGAGCCTAATTCGATGATTGTGTCATCTTTGGCCTGCGAGCCATGTTCGACGTTTGTGCCTTATTCTGTTCCTATTCTGGTTTCTTCTTCAGATGATGACAATGAGGATGAAAATCCACCTCTTCTTTCTCACCTTCCTATAGACGAGTCCATTGAACCTGAACCAACACCAACACCACCGCTTCCTAGATGGGTCCATTCAACACAAGAAGAAACTGGTGATCTTGTTGGTGATCCTTTAGATCATCGTTAGACACATTCGTAGTTCCAACAAGCCTCTTATTTTTTGGATCAAGTTTCAGAGACTCATGATCCATATACAGTTGAAGAAGCTTTAGGTCATCTAGATCGGGATACAACTATGAATGAAGAGTATCATTCTTTAATGGAAAATGATACTTGGGATCTTGTACCTCTTCCAAAAGGAAGAAAACTTGTCATATGTAAATGGGTCTACATAACTAAGTTTGCATCTGATGGAAGTGTTGAAAGGCACAAGGCTTGGTTAGTTTCCAAAGGATTTTCCCAAGTTGAAGGAATTGAATATAATGAAACCTTGTCCCCTGTATCCAAAATGAATTCCATCCGCCTTGTTCTTTCCCTTGATGCCTCACATAAATGGGAGGTCCATCAAATGGATGTTAAATCCGCCTTATTGCATGGGGATTTGAAAGAATAAATATACATGTAACAACCTCCCGTCTATGTCTAGAATGACTCTAGCCTTGTTTTTCACCTTAAGAAATCTCTTTATGGTATTAAGAAATCTCCCCGAGCTTGGTATGCCAAAATGGACAAATTTCTTATTGACACCGGATTTTCTAGATGCCATTCTGATCCTAATTTCTATACCAAGAAAGTAGGAAGCCACCTTGTTCTTTATGTTGATGACTTTATCCTTACTGGTAGTGACTCAAACTTTTAAACCATGTGAAAACCAAATTTAAGAAGAAAATTGAAATGACATAATAGGCTTTTTGCACTTCTTCCTTGGCCTCCAAGTTTTGCAAACCAATGAAGGATGTTTTTCTTTCCTAGTCTAAGTATGCTTGTTACCTTCTTTGTCACTTCCACATGGAAGATTGTAAACCAATCCCTTCTCCCTTCTAGTATGGAGTCAAGATTGCTGCCATCTGTACTTCTCCCGAAGTTGATGCCACTTTGTACCACCAATTAGTTGGTAGCCTCTTTTACTTGATTCATACTCATCCTGATATTTCCTTTGCTGTTGGTATTGTTTCCTGGTATGTGCTAACACCCCATGAAAGCTATTGGAAATCAACTAAAATGATAGTTCGGTATGTTTGGTGTAAAATTTAGTTTAGGATACATTACAATTAAGAGGGGACTCCTTTATTGGCTGGTTTCACTGATTCATATTGGGCCAACGACCTTGATGATCAGAAGTATACTACAGGTTATGTTTTAATCCTTAGTTCAAGACCTGTCACTTGGGCCTATAAGAAACAATAGGCTATTGCACTTTCTTCAACATAAGTAGAGTACTGAGCAACAGTAAATGTAAGTGAGGAAGCAAATACATCGAGCTACACACGCACTTCATTATAAATATCATTCATGATCGAGTTATTAAAGTGCTCTTTTACCTTACATAAGATCAAGTTGCAAAATTTTTCACAAAGTCTCTTACAAAGTTTTCCAAACTTTGATCTATGTTAGGAGTTCAAGAAGTTGTCATTAAAGGGGGATAGGCTCTAATGCCTCCTTCCTTCTCCTATTGTGTCACTTTTGTAAATCATTCAATCCTATCCCAATTTGTTCTTAAGCGGGGATGTTAGGATATTTAGACACATATGATTTAATTAATATCTACTTGGTCTAATGTGTCGCTAGGTAAAAATGTGTTTCTTAATGTGTTTCTTTAGTATGCATTATTATCTATTTGTATTTAGGAAATCTGACGCTCATGATATGTTCCTGACATAGAATGATCCGAAAGTTCATGTTCTCCTCAATCTTAACAACTACATTGATCCATGGCTTAACACTTGATTGGTACATGATCTCTATTTAAAGAGCATGGATGGTCATTTGCCGATGATCGATTTTGAGAAACTCTCTTGTAAAATATCTATAATCTTTTTCTTTTGCATTAATAAATTTCTCCAATTGGCCGTGTTGGATGGGGCCGTGGATGTTTCCCCATAGGTGTTTTACCACGTCAAATATTAGTGTGTTGATCTTTGATATGGTTGTGTGAGTGGTTACTGAAGGTATTCATCCTCTATTGGAATGCATGTGTTGTCAAATAGAGGTTGGGTAGATACAAATGATAAATTGTAGCTACTGCACCTAATTTTTCTAGAATTCTTACTTGATGGAAAATGTTTTCAATGATAATGTGAGCAAGTGTGTACTTGAGTTTTTTTATGACATCTCTATATATTCTAAGTCAAAATAAGACGAGGAGCAATGCTTTCTAGATCTTGATGATGAACATTATTTTTTAGACATTGAAGTTGAAGACTAATTAGAATCCCAACAAGGAAAAGAGTCTGAAGAACCTTCACATACTTATCATCATGGACAAGAGAACCCCATTCTTGGTCATGATAAGGTGCTACTTGAACCAAACATAAAAAATCCAAGGAAAAAAAGATTAAGAAACAAATATAAACACAACCAAAATTGTTTATATTTCTGTCAAGCTTGCACTAAAATCTATATTGATATCTATTTTTCCTTTTATGTAGACTAAATGTGTCATAAATTATAAGGCTACAATCTTCATTTATAATCAATTGCAGATACAATACATGACTGAACACCACTACTTAGACCTGTAACACAAACCACAAAGATTGATTACCATATGATTTGATATGTATATGAAAAAAAACAAGAAAATATAAGAACTCAATGAAAACCTAATTATAAACTATTTAAGGTTTGAGCTTAGTAATTGGTTAATGATGTGGTAGTAAAGTTACTACCTTGAGCTTCTCTTGGATTTGAGAATTATTTCTTCTCTATTGACGAGGCCAACCGCGAGAAGGTGGAATCTTATATTCACCCCCCCTCACATCACTCTCATTTCCCCATATACCCAATTTAATTAGTAATAGTGCACACACACACCATAGTGGAAAATAGGAAAAAAAAACCCATCATATATAACAATATTAAAGGCAACATAAAATAACATGAAAAATAGAAATTATATGTCACAATGCCTATATCATACAACATGTTTGTCTACTACACTATTTCCTTCTATTTTTATTTTTTTAGAAGGTCCACAATTATGATGTTGGCATCTTCTTCTTGATGCTATTATTCTCTCTATTTAGGTGGTTATTGAGAATGAAAAATACACCTTTGTGCATCTGGGTGAGTAAGATCCACATCTACAATTAAAGAAAACCTTATGTAAGTCACCTTGTTCATATTATATGAACATAAAAAATATAATTTCTAAGCCCACTTGTTCACAGTAACTAGTGCAATAGAAACAATGGTAGGGTCAACCTCTGGCTGATCACAACCAACAACCTTGAAAAAAGGTGCTTCAT
Organism: Picea engelmannii; assembly: GCA_009831015.1. Taxonomy (NCBI): domain Eukaryota; kingdom Viridiplantae; phylum Streptophyta; class Pinopsida; order Pinales; family Pinaceae; genus Picea; species Picea engelmannii. The sequence goes on from ML786425.1 coordinate 120,096, forward strand.
CCATAAAAAATCTTCATGTACATGCAATATGTTTAACTTATTTACCTCCTTGTTGATAGTAGAAGTATTATAAGCCTTTCCTTTCTTCATTTCAACCAAGACTTTATTTATTTATTTCGATGGAATACACATCCCGAGAAACCCTCTAGGTACTTTCCCTCATTTTGAGGACCAATTTCATTTTTTGGAAACCTAACCCTGTGGGGACATTGCGTGAGGCCTAACAATATTTTATTCAATATATATTCCCGATAACTTTTCCCCATGAACCTCCTATTTGTAATTCACAACACTCAACCACTCGAGCTAACCCACCAGACTCAACCAAGACTTTATATCCTCCTTTCAAAGTAGCTTTTAGATCCTCGTCGGTGGGCATAATACCATAGTCAGTTGACTACATATTATAACATAACACAATTAAGTAATGAAAATTTTAAGTTAAAGTTGAACAAACCAATAATGAAAGCTTTTAAATTTTAGTACTTACATATCTCCCTTTTATTTTAACATAGTCTCTTGGGCCAAGTTTGTGCTGCCCAACCTTGTCCAATCTAGCATTTGTGGCCTTTGAAGTGTCTTTGAGCCTACAAAAGGTTTTAAGTGCATGTTAATGAGATTTAGTTAGTCAGGTAAAATGCATAGTTTATAATTTCAATGCATATTCTACATATTTACCTTTTTCGACTTTCCAACTTTTGGAAAGACTCCCTCTTTTTTCATCTTATTCTCCTTAACATCCCCCATTAGTGTGCATCCTACTCATTTTTGGGATCTAGTGCATGAAGTTCATAATTAGGTTAGCGTGGGATATTAGTGTGGTAGTTGTCCCAAATTAATTTCAAATACTTCCCTGCCATAGAATCAACCATCTTTTAGTTGAATATTTGACCAAAAATCTTTATCATGTGCTTTATCAACTCTTTTTTCAAACTTTAGCTTTGATATTTATAGCCAGTTCTTATTGTCAGTGTCAAAAGAGCCAATGCCTTCTTGTGAAACTATTGATAAAACAAGTTATTCTCTACCATTGTAATCATATATTATGATTATACTTATAATATCAACATAAAAATATTCATTGTTGTAAAAAATTAAAATAAGTTGATGGATTAGTAATTACCATGAATTTTTAATCCCTTCAACATGACAAGTTCTTCATCCATGTGTAAATAAATATAACTCCCCAGTGCTCTTGAAAACTATGTCTAGCGAGGGAGTCACCTCAACATTTGATGCAAGGTGATGAGAAGGACCATGAGTAGAGGGTGGACTAGTACTAGGTGTCATAGTAGATGGGGCACCAACAATAGGCCCATGAGTAAGTGCACTATCAGTAGCACTGAGAATTACTGCTACACATTGGAAAAATTGCAATGATCTAATTGCGACGTTATGGACAAAATTGGCTATACTGTTGAAAAATAGAGGAAATTTTAATTTTTTTTCTCCATATTTCCCGATATCATCACACTTGCGACGTACTTTTCAAATCGTCGCAAGAGAGATGATGTTCAGAATATGTCTCTCTTGCGACGACATCAAATGTCCATTGCACTTGCGATAGTTTGGACACTAGGTTCCCCCCCCCTAACGATCACCGACTATTTAAAAAAGTCAACATTGAATTGGTAAACTGTCATCGAAATTGTGATATAAAATCTATAAATATGTTGCATTTTATGGATGTTGTGACAAGTTTTCTATAACAACGACGATTCAAAAAGGGTATAAGGTCTTCTTGGTGAACAAAAAACAAGTTTTTTTTTTCATACGTTATAATAGAAAAATATAATAGATATTTTATTATACACCACTCAATTTTATAAGATAATTAGTAGTATATGTCCGCAAGGAAGAATGTCAGAAAACATTAGATGTAGGAAAAAAATTAAAGAGGGTGAAAAGGGTGACAATAAATGTTATTTACCTTGTAAAAAATGTTGTACTAGGCATCCCGAAAGAGTTTAATAGAAACAACTAAAAATCATTGTAGAAAATATGGGCACATGGATGAGGGATCAAATGAAAATCGTCCCATGGTAATTAGCTATATCTATCTATCTATCTATCTATCTATATATTCATTATCTGTTTTAATATTGATTGTATTCTCAAAATTTATACTATTTTATACATGCACTAATTTTTCATGATTGTTTGTAATTATAAAGTTAGATTTCCCCCCTAACTTTCTGTAGAAAGCACCAAGTAGTAGTAGAAATGATGTTGTACAATATGAGGAACATGAAGCAGATAATGAAGATTAAGTTAATGGTCGCATGGACGTATATGACCCAATCAAGATGATGGGACAAATCAAATGATCCAAGACTTATTCAGTCATCTAGATGAGGATCATGGGGAAAATAGTGATGGTATTTATGATGAACCTTTGCTTGAAAAGGCAAATATACTAATTTTTAAAAGGGTCAAGAGAAAATATTCTCTCCACTACATTGTTGCAGGTGAACTTAAAGGTTACAAATCATTTTTTGAACACTTGTATGACACAGATCCCGAGGTATGTAATATGTTTCATCACATATACATAAAGGTTGATTCCCCCCCCCTTTTTTAGTGTTAATTAATGTGTAAAATAAAAATGTGATATTTACAATTACTATTCTTTACATTAACTAGTTATTTTTTTATGTTTTAGATTATTAGGTGAATTTCTGTTACCCTTGTCAAATATTTTACCTCGCACATGTTGATATTTACATGCCATTATGAAAGATATTGGAATGGAGTATCAAAGTATATATGCATGCCCTGATGATCTCATTATATATTATGGACAACATGCATAGAAACAAAAATGCCCAGTATGTGGTATTGGTAGATATCGAACCGATCAAGTAACAAAAATGGTGCCTCGAAAGGTTCTCCGACATATTCCCATAATTCCATGTTTGCAAAGACTGTTCATGTGCCAAAGCATATAAAAATTTATGTATTTCCATGTACACAAGAGAATTGAAGATGACGTTCTTTGAATGCCTGCAGATGGTTATGCATTTAAGGAAGTTGCTGCAAAATGGCCAGAATTTACAAATGAACCTTGTAATGTTAGGCTTTCATTGGAAACTGACGGTGCTAATCCATTTGGAGATCTTCAATCAGTTTACTCAGTGTGGCCTATTTTTGTTATCAACAATAACATCCCTCCTTGGATGTCAATAAAGAGGGAACACATAATTTTGACAATGATTTTTCCAGGTATTTGTTTACATTGATTTTTCGAATGTAAATTTTTCATTTTTCTCTTTTTTTTTTTACATAATATCTTTTATTTATTTATTTACGTATATATAAATACCATGGTAGAAATTTCGTGTAATTTCAAACAATTAGGTAAGTACCAAGTTAAAGATTTGAATGTGTATATCGAGCCTCTTATCGACAAGCTACTAAAGTTATGGGAGGTCATCACTATGTATGACATCTGTAAACCAATTGGGCATAAGAGATTTCAATACCGTGGAATACTTTTATGGACAATTCATGATGCCCCAGGACTAACACATTTTTGTGGTATGTAACGTTCCATATTGCACACTTGAATAGTATATAATTAATTGAATACATCATGCATGCTTTTTAAATAGTTCTTTCGTATATTAATAATTCACATTAATCCATCTGTTGCAGGTATTCAAATAAAGGGTGAATTTGTATGTCCAGTTTGTGGTCCTAAGATGAAATCGCGTCAGTCAAAAAGTTTAGGAAAGGAGGTGTTTGATGAGTATAGACACTTCCTCTCTAAGAAGCATAAGTATCATACTACTGGAAACGATATTTTCAATGGGAAACACAAGATTGGACTAAAACCACAAAGAATGACACCTCACCTATGTAAGTTGGCACATGAAAAAATTAATCCTCGATGCACACATTTTGTTTATGTATCATAAATGGAATCATGTTTTGAAATTTTATTTTAACTATTCAATTTATTTTACCGCATTTGATAAATAGTGTTCTGATTTTTTTATGCTTCATCAATGTCGTTGTCGTGAAGGTAGTAATAATGGGCTTCCACTAGGAATGAAATGTTATCCCACTCAATTCACGAGGTTTCCTTACTATGAGGAGCTAAAAATAGTTCATTTGTTTGATACAATGCATATTGGGAGGAATGAGACAAAAACATTATGGCGAATCATAGATGGCAGGAGGGATAAATAAAAAATTGTCAAAAATTGTAATTACATTCAGGAAGCCAATAATGAATTGCAA
>ML786425.1:126449-137371 GCA_009831015.1 Picea engelmannii
AAGTTCATTCATTCATCTTTATACTCAAAGATCACTCACAAAACCACTCTATATATTGACCCATTGGATTTCAGATTTAAATAATAATTTTGTACTGATATTATTTATGGATAAAAATAGTACTTAGATGAGAGCAAAAAACAAAGACAATAAATAACTAATATTGAAGCTTGTGCGATTAATCAAGTACTTATTTATTGATGTTATTGCATTCCCTTGCAGTACTAGATGCGGGGACGTCATGCATCTTGATCGTATTTTTAAAGAAACAACTAAAATACATTTTACTAGGGATATAGTACATGATGGGAAACAATAACTTGTGAATGGGGCGAATGTTGAAATTCTTTCAAAATGTTTTTGTATGCACTGAAATTTGACATGGATAGATTGTTCACATGCCTTGATGATATGGAAGGGTTTCCAGACTCAAATATTACTCACACACCCACTCTATATATTGACCCATATCCTCCAAATTTCGTTTTAATTTTCTTGATCGAATTTTAAAGGAAACAACTATTAAAAGACATTGCACTAGGGTTAGAGTACATGATGGGCAACAATGATCTGTGAATGGGGCCAACGTTGAAATATTTTCAAAATGTTTCTGTATGCACCAAAATTTGACATGAATAGACTATTTGTATGTCTTGACGACATGGGAGGGTTTCTAGACTCAAATATCACTCCAACACCCACTCTTTATATTCATCGTTTGTGTTGTTAAAAACCAACATCATGCCAATTAGGCCCATGATTTTGGTCATGGTGAGAAGAAGGAAATAGATGAGATTTCATATTTAAATAATGATTTTGTACTAATATTATTTCTGGATCAAAAGAGTACTTAGATGAGAGAAAAAAACAAAGACAAGAAATAAATGATATTGAAGCTTGTGCGATTAATCAAGTACTTCTTTATTGACGTTATTGCATTCCATTGCAGTATTAGATGCATGGACATCATGTGTCTCAATCGTATTTTAAAGGAAACAACTAAAATACATTGTACTAGGGATAGAGTACATGATGAGAAACAATAAACTATGAATGGGGCCAACATTGAAATTATTTCGAGGTGTTTCTGTATGCACTGAAATTTGAGATGGATAGGCTGTTCACATGCCTTGATGATATGGAAGGGTTTCTAGACTCAAATATTACTCACACACCTACTCTGGATTAGGTTGATAGAAAATTGGTATGGATTGTTGGTTTTCATTGATCTCAACCATTGGAGAGTGATACTATAGATTGATGTCAACCCTTAATGATTGATGTCAATGCTTGGAGAAATTCCGCTAGCAGATTCTGGTAGCACAAAGGTTTGGGTAATGGACCCAAGTTTGTTTGATGTATAATGGTATGCGTTTTAATATATTTTAATGTAATACTATTCTATATGGGTATTACATGTCATTCCATTTCCGGTGGTATGTGGAACATCACACAATTCCTCACGGTTAGAGAGTTATGGCCATGTAAAGTTGGAGAACCCAGGTTTGGGTAATGGACCCAAGTTTGTTTGATGTATAATGGTATGAATTTTGATATATTTGTAGGTAAGACTATTCTATATGGATAGTATATGTCATTCCATTTTTGGTGGTATGTGGAATGTCACATAACTCCTCACGGTTTGAGAGTTACGGCCTTACGAATTTGGAGGACCCTCATATTGTAATGAACCCTATCGTTACGACTGCAAGCGAAGCAAAAAGTGCATTTTTTTGTTTTTGTTTTTAGGCAATAAGATGACGACGAAAATAATTGAACCACACAACCTGAGGATGAACACATGCACGCAGATCAGGCAACAGAAAACAACAACTCAACTCACCATCACAACGATCAACTGGGCGAGACATGTGTAAATAAAAAAGATAGAAATGACTACCTTCCAATCACACAACACGACAACGCTTACAAGCCAAGGAAAACATCCACAATCCCAACACAATGGTCTCGATGAACCGTCACTAGAACCTCTATGGCACGCAAACCCAACACATGAAGGTGTTACAACCCAAGCACCAACAACAGACTTACAACAATCAAACACAACTACAACATGAAGCACAAACTCCGACCAAGTTATCATTCACCTCTATCCACTCATCAGGAATCATGCTGTCGCACGATGATAGGCGCGACAATAAACCTAGCGCAACATAACCTATCTGGACCAAGGACTCTAGATGAATCCAATGTGCTAGGAGCCAAAATACTGACAAGAAGACTACACCCATGCCCCAAGCAATAGGTCGAAAAGATGCAAGATGACGACATTCAAAGGAGAAAGCGCAAGATATTACACGACTTTTCCAACCACCAACCATTAACTGTTAAGAAATATGTCTAAGTGAGAGGGAGTGAATTTCTATCAAGCTACTATGGTCATAAATGTTATCACAAGGTGAACTAAGTTAGGCGTTGAACAACAACAAGAAACACTGATTAACAACTACCCACTGCCCATTAAATTAAGTGAACTACTGATCTACGCTACTTATATAATAAATGACTTTGCTGTCAAACTATCAAGTGTAAATTAACAATTTAAAATTATAAAACAATATTAAAAATATCCATATATGATGCTATTAATATAACACTATTAATTTACAACACACTGTCTATTAAACGCCATTCGGTTGCCATTCTTTATTCCATTAGATAAACACACTTCCCTTCAATTATATTTTAAATTAGCAATATGTATCTCTATGCAATCAATTCACTACCATCATGCCGGGTATAATACATTCAATATTAAATCGCCACGGGAATGCTAATAATGCTGTTCATTATACAGTATATAACTATCGACTATTATTATGCATAACCCATATAAAAAAGGCTGCCAATTTAATTATGGTAACTGTCAACACTGTCACAGAATCAAGCTGTCAAATTTAAGTTTACTGTCAACGTTGTCCTTAAACATTAAAATTGCTGAGTAATAACATTTACTATCATCATATTAAAACTGTTATAAAACACAGTTACCATTACATGTAAAACGTTGTTTCTAAAATTACAAATCTCTGGCACACATCATACATCCCACGCTGTCGCTGAAACTAAAGAAGGAAATGGTGATATCACTGGGCGAGTTATGACAAGGTTGAGTGGAAAGTGGTAAGGCTATGTGTGAAATCGTTGCAGAGTAATAATTTTCTAACCAACTGTCAAAAGAGTATTATTGGCTATCATTATTATATCACAGAGTATGATAATACTACATATTATATCACTATCCTAAAATCAATACATCTACTGTGACATTCGAAATATATCTATATGCCACGTACTATCCTATCAATAGCCATCAATTTATTAATTACATTATGGTGATAGCATCATAAAATCACCATGTAACTGTCAACTACTAAATACATCACGGTGATAACCAAAAAGGGGATGAGATATATTTAAACGAAAATGCAGATGAATAAATAAAAACACAGGCATATCCCTTCAATTACATTAAAACGCAAACCTTCCATTCCATAAAAATGCAAGCGTATATAACGCTGTCACCTAAGATTCATTAAGCTATTAATCACTGTCAGATAGTAATCTTGCATTCAATATAATTTAAATGTAGTCAGAGAGCAATCGCTATCATTGAAGGTATAAATCCATTGTCAAATGAATGTTAAAAAAACCGCAGGGTAACAACAAAGGATTCACTGGCATTCGGGGTTCAAAAAAACAAAAACATAGCCAAACGATGAAATACTTGTTGCTTAAACATACGCTGAATACACAAACTATACATAGGCTGAAAACAAAGTCTAGAAATGTGTTGAACGCAGTCTGAATAAATGCTATTTCTATCGCTATGGGTCTTATTATTATATGTCAGCTAAGTACAAATGAAATCTATTAAAGGGGTTGCTGATAATGCTGTCACAAGAAAACTGATAACGCTGCCATAAAAATGAAATGCAGATATATAATTAACTGATAACGTAGATAAAAATAATAATAACTGATAACGCTATCACAATGAAATAAATTTGTGGTCTAGAATGGTAAGTTCGCAGTCCTAAGCATGGAAAAGTTGCAATCCAAAAGAGGGTAAATTGCTGATTGTAAAATGGTAAATTGTGGTCAAGTAAATGGTAAAATGTTGTCTGTAAAATGGTAAAACATAGAGTTAAAAAAAATGCAGAGGGTATTAAGTGGTTTGCAGAGAGGAATGATAACTATGGCAGAATTACTCAATCACAAGAAGGCTCAATGACAATCAATCATCCAAGAATCCATCGACGTAGAGATGGGTAAGGGTAGACAGTTGAGAAAAACATCCTTCACTCATCATCCATGCACATAAAAGCAGGGCATTAGAATCTATATGTCGCTATGCATTGAAGTGACGACTATTGATTCAGCTCCTAACCGACTGCTCAGGCGTGGAATGATGATCTAGGGATGGGGACGAAGGATAAAGCTCAATCTCTTCATAATAATCAATAAAAAAAAATAGAACAGTCATAGCAATCAGGGATTGGTTGCCAAGGAAATCAATTCAATGCAGTGAGCGTAAAGCTATGATGAATTTAAGTTATCGATTAAAAATGCCGAGTAAGACACATTGTTTTTTTTACACAATAGAAGTACAATAATGGAAGCGCAAGAACAATATTAATCTACCATTCAAAATAAAAGCATGCATACCATAGCCCAAGGTGACAACTCTAAGTCGTTGCCCCTCGTGCGCTCCGTCCAGCTCCCACTTGCCGATCGATGTGACTTCACTGGTACCTCCCAGCCAATTCTAGGGGTAATATTCTTCCCCCTTAGCCTCCCGAGCCACAAAGGGACTATGCACACTATACCAGAGAACAACTAGGTCCCAACTCGCCTCGCAAGGCCGAGCTACCACTCGTCACCGAGATGGGTATCCCAACTCCCACAAGATAAGTCAGTCAAGTCACAAATTCAGCAGCGTAATGTTACACATCAATAAGAGATCTATACTCCTCCTCATCCATCCTTTTTATAGAGTTTCTAAGTTATTTCTTTCCCAAACTCCCATTTAATTTATTTTTCATTAAATTAATTCAGAAAAAACCTCCACCATACACGTGTCACCCATCCCCCTAGTTGCACTAGAAATTAATTTAATTAATTATTTAATTACTCCTATTTCCCTCACTCACCTAAAAGCATTCCTAAAATATCTCCTTGGTGTCCCCATATTCCCTTACACAATTTAAATGATTTACACCCTTACTAAATTCCTAGTTGAGTTCATATTTACAAATTTCTTAAAGGCCAGATTCCTTACTAAGTTAGCCATTCTGCTTTTTCCTTACGTTTCCCTTTTCCTTTATGTTTCCCCTTTTTCCCTTAGTTTCCTATTTCTTTAAGTCTCCCTCTTTTCCCTTCTTAACTAAAACTCAAATTAGCAAGTGTAGAAAAATCACCCTTTTACCCCTTTTTCTTTTTAATTAATAAATTTTAATTAGCATATGTAGAAAAACAATCAATTCCCTTTTAAAATTTTAATCCCTCAATATAATTTGATTTTAATAAATTAATTGAATTTCTTACCCCCTTCTCGTCACATTTTTAATTATGAATATGTTTTTGACCAAAAGTGTCACTGAGACCTAGATTTTAATTTCACTAGGTTGGGCGACATTTTTATTAGGGCAATCGTTTTTAAATCTTACTTGACACATCATTCATTCTAAGGCCGTATAGGTTTATTCACTTACAAATTAAAAAAAAATGCGACGTGTCCTTCAGGATGCACTATGTGCTCCAAGGGTGCCACTCACCACTTTTCATTTACCTTGCGCGACATTCCCTTTAGGATGCACTATGTGCTCCAAGGGTGCCACTTGCCTCCTTTTGTTTTCCTTACACGACGTTCCCTTCAGGACGCACTACGTGCTCTAAGGGTGCCACTCGCCTCTTGACTGACTTGGTAGACATCAAAAACCCCTGGAGTCAATACTCCGCCAGGTGATCTTGTGGGAGAATAAGGGCCTCTAAGGAATAAGGCTCCTAACTTATTTCACACCCCTTAGAATCATTGTGAGTGACTGTCGCAGTCTTCCCTCATGCCTTCGCGGGTCTTCTCGAACTAGGTAATCGTTAACCTACAGTTCGAGCCACGATGAATGTGCTAGTAGGCTGTGGCAAGGTTGCTGTCCACACCTCTCCCTCAATGTCTCTGGTTGTCGTGTGTGACCCTTCTACTCCACATGTGAGTCCGGTCGGCAAGCTATCGTCATCTTGCATCATCAATGAATCATGTCAGAAATAAAATCAATCATCATAACATCTAATCAGATGTGCATATGTCATATCAACAACAATCAAACCCCAATAGTCCACTCCCTAACTCGATCCAGAGTCCAAGGGGTTTCATCGATGCCTCTGCATCCTCAAGGTTCAAGTCCTGCACACTCAGGAGAACCCAGTCAATATCACATGTCTATGTAAATACACAAAATAACATATCATCACATCCATAATGCCTCATAATCATAATCTAATGGCCAATAGTATAATAATACAGATCAATTGCAAGAAAGTGTCCTCAAAGAATAAATTTGCTCAGTTCATCCCAAAGTTTCACAGTATATAAATGCCAAAATAATGTGTATCACAATATTATAGGTCTATCTATCAAAAAAAAATGGAAACTATTGGCGCATATCATATGTGTCCTCCCAGGTCACCCAGTGCAGACATAGTTGTCCCACTAGACCTTGACTTGATCTACTGTTCGACGTCGTAGCTATCGAATGCGATGATCCAGGATGCGGATCGACTCAGCCATAAGCACCCCCTCATCCAATAACTACAAGGAACTCATGTCAATAATATGTGTAGGATCACTAATATAATGCCTCAAAACAGATACATGAAAAACATCGTGCATATGCCTCAAAGAATCAGGCAAGGCTAGTCGATAGGCCACGGGTCCTTTCCTCTCCACAATATCGAAAGGTCCCATGAACCTAGGATATATTTTAGTTCCCTTTACAAACTTGATTGAACTCTTATGCGGTTTTACCTACAAGAAGACTTGATCACCAACTTTGTAACTACAGTCGACACAACGCGCATCGACATAACTCTTCTTCCAATCCTGTGCTTCTTTGATCCTTTGTCTTATTGTTTTCATTTGATATTCCATTTATTGGATCACATATGGTCCCACCAGGATCCTATCCTCAAGCCTATCCCAACTCAAAGGCGTTTGACACGGTCGCCCATAAAGAAACTCTAAAGGCACCATCTTAATGGTGCTTTGGTAACTGTTGTTATAAGCGAATTCTACCAGTGGCAAGAATTCTTCCCAATGCTTCTGTTGGTTCATCACGTACATGCGCAACATTTTCTCTAAGACTTGGTTTGTTTGTTCGGTCTTCCCATCTCTCTTAGGGTGATACACAATACTAACGTTAAGTTGGGTTCCCAAGGCCTCTTGGAAACTAGTCCAAAATCATCCAGTAAACACCGATCCTTGATCGGATATAATCCTCTTAGGCACGCCATGCAGCCTCACAATATCACTGATGAAAACTATAGCTATGTTAGTTCCTGATACATCATATGCAAATGAATAAAATGATCACTCTTCGTCAGAGTGTCAACTACCACAAAAATCGAGTCGTGTCTCCTTGCCGTCAGTGGAAATCCAACAATGAAATACATCTAAATGACCTCCCATTTCGATTCCGGAATAGCGTGTGGCTGTAGTATTCCTGCTAGATGTTTATGTTCAGCCTTCAGCTACTGAAATTCTAGACATAAGGTCACATAGATGACTATGTCTGCCTTCATTCCTTTCCAGAAGAATAGGGGTTTAAGGTCCACCCTCATCTTCATGACCCTTGGGTGAGCCATGTACACTTCTCTGTGAGCCTCGTTTAGGATCAAAATCCTCAATGCCTCGTTCGGTGGTACGTAAATTCGGTTATTAAATATCAATAATCCATCATCGTCAAACATAAATCTTGCAAATCTTGGTACCATCATGGTGTTCTGTCCGATAAAATCCTTGACCTCTTTGTACCAGTCATCGTCATACTGTAAAGTTAGAATCTTTTCATGTAGATTCTTATAAAAAGGAAACACTGAAAAGATGCGTGGTCTCTGACTCAATGTGTCTGCCACTCATTTCACTATCCCCTTTATGTAATTAATTTCAAAATCATACTCCCTAAGAAATTCCCACCAACGCCGTTGTCACACGTTCAAGTCTCTTTGCGTAAAGATGGGTTGTAACCCACAGTGGTCCGTTTTTAGTTCAAATTTTTGTCCAATAAGGTATTGTCTCCAAACTCTCAAGGCATAAACACTGGGTAACAACTCCAAATCATGTGTCGCATAGTTCTCCTCATGCCTTCTTAATTTCCTTGAGATGTAAGCGATCACTCGACTGTGTTGCATCAAGAATCTGCCTAAGCCTTCCTTGGATGCATCAGTGCATACCAAGAAGTCGACATCCATGTCAGGGACCTTTAGTATCATTTTTGTTGTCAACAACTCCTTGAGCCTCCGAAATTCCTCCACACATTTCTCATACCAAACAAACTTCTTGTTCTTCTTCAACAATTCTGTGATCAGAATTTTTATCTTTGAAAATCCCTCGACGAACCGTTGATAGTATCCTGTGAAACCCATGAAGCTATGCACTTCCGTGAAATTCATTGGCATAGGCCATTCCATAATAGCCTTGACCTTTGCTGGATCCACGACGACACGTTCACCGAAGATGACATGCCCTAAGTAGTGAATCTTCGATTGATATAACAAGCATTTAGACAATTTCCCATACAACTTGTTCTCTCACAGACACTGTCGTACCAAGCGCAAGTGCTCGCCATGCTCCTCCATCGTCCGAGAGTAAATCAAAATATCATCAATGAATACTGGATGAACTTGTCCAAGTATTCACGGAACACCCCATTCATCAAACTCATAAATACCCCAGGGGTGTTCGTCAGTCCAAACGGTAACACAATAAACTCGTAATGTCCAAACCTCGTCTTAAATGCAGTCTTAGGGAAGTCATCCTCCTTGATCCATAACTGGTGATACCTTGATCTCAAGTTGATATTTGAAAACACCGTCACACCCTTCATCTGATCAAACAGATCATCAATCCTTGGCAATGGATACTGATTCTTGATCGTTTCCTTGTTCAATTGATGATAGTTAATGGAGAGTCTCCACGACCCATCCTTATTTCATATGAAAATAACAGGTGCACCCCACAGTGACACACTTGAACATATAAGTCCCAGGTCCAACAACTCCTTCAGTTTCATTCTCAACTCTTGTAACTCCAGGGTTGACATATGATAAGGTGTTATCGCTATTGGTTCAGTCCCCAGTTTTAGGTCTATGATAAAATCTAATTTCCTCTCTGGCAACATCCCAGGTAACTCCTCTAGGAATACGTCTGCAAAATCTCTCACCACCGGAAGGTGTTCTATACCTTCCACTACTCCCTTTTCGTTTAACACAAGGATCGCATAAATATTACACCCCTTGCGCATGCTCTTCCGTAACTGCAAGGATGAGATGAACCTCAGGGAAAATCCCTGGTTGCGACCTACAATCACGTGTCTCTATCCCTCGTCATCGACCAAGCTCAACTGTTTCATCTTACAGTTGAGTATTGCCTCATGCGATTCCAACCAGTCCATACCAATCATGACATAATAAGATCCTAAGATCGTGACGTACAGGTTGGCGCTAGTGACAAACTCTCCCATGTTAAGGGTACAACCCATAACCTTTCCTCCAACCTTCTGTTTGACTCCCGAATCCATCTCTACAAATCTAAATTGATCTTCTTCGACTGCCTTTACCTTAATCCTCTTTAGTGTGGCACCTGAAATGAAACTCTCAGTAGCATCGGGATCTCTCAAAATACTAAGGGTACGGTCAATGACGATACTTGACGTCTTAAGCACAGTTGATTGGTGCTCTTCCTGGTGGTTATTCACTGTTGCATGAATCCGATGGGCCTTGCCCAAATCTCCCATGGTATTGGGTCCAACTAATCTAGATGATCTAGTCCTCTCCAATGGGAAGTCACACTGGTAGTGTGGCTCCCCACATGTCCAACACCCCTTCTTCAGTCCAGTACTCCTAGTACCCGAAGTAGAAGCCGACGACCCACCGACCTGGAATCCTGGTATGTTCTGCTAAACAGGCCTAAACTGCTACTGCTATGATCGATGCTACAACTTATGCTGTGGTCCTTGATAAAGAGTTCTCTACAGTGGCATGGGTTGCCGAGGTGTAGTGAAAGTGGATCCTCTATGGAAGCCACGATATCCTGGTGCATGTGTAGCTGGTGTATGATACTGCTGTGCACCAGATGACGCCTTCCCTGCTGGTCTTGTTGGAGTCCTGCTCTGACCCCTGTTGATAATATCCTCCTATGCTATGAGGGCCTTCTGGAAGACATCATGCAATGTTCACGGCATCAGAATCCTAACCTTTGCACGAATGCCGACATTAAGGCCAAACAAGAACCTGTTGACCTTAAGTTTCTCGGTATTAAGGTGTGAAGCATACCGAAGTAACTCCATAAAATGGTCCTCGTACTCAGGAACCGTATAGCCACCCTATCACAAGGCCTTGAACTCGTTGAGCTGATTCTCAATGAATTCCTCTGATAGGTACCTCTCTCAGAACCATTCCTTGAACAATTTCCATGACACGTATTCGATGACAATGTTCAATTATGGCAGGAGCATATTCCACCATAGAAGAGTGCTCCCCTTCAGTTGAAATACCACCATGTGAACCTTCATGTTGGAGGTATAGTCACGAAGTGCAAAGCACATCACCATATTCTCCAACCATGCCTCAGTGGCTACACTTTCCGGGGCACCAAAGAACTCAGGAAATTTGACCTTCTCAAGTTC
>ML786425.1:171186-185514 GCA_009831015.1 Picea engelmannii
GTGACTGAGGTAACCAAAGGATATCTAAGCCGAATTTAAGAGGCAAGGTGAAGTAAAGAAGGCTGAAATTTAAGGGAGGATAAATTCTTTTGATGATGCTTTCTAAGGTATGTTATTTACATGTCATCTCACCATTTTCACAATAACTTTTTTTCTAGAATGATTCATATCGTGAAATTGAGAGGCCATTGAGGAAAAATATCCAAGTAGTTGTGGTACGGATTTCAACTTGTGGGTCATTGTATTTTTGGAGTTACACTCCGTGGAAAATAGGGTTTGTGGCTAGTCCTGAAACTATTATAAAACAAGTGTTTTTGGTAAAAAAGTCTATAGTATTATGTGTAAAATTTTCATATCCATACGACAAATATTCCGTGTGGGGAACACTCTACAAGTTCGCTCTCTAGAATAAGCCAAAATTCAACAAGGTATGCCATTTTTGCTATAACTCCTTTTCTGAGAGGTAACAAGTTGTGACACCTGGAGGAATTGCATAAAACACACTGAATAACATTGTTTACTATTTTCAGATGTTTATTCATTACAGGTACATAGTTATGATTATTTCAAGTTAAGGTTATTAACTAATCCAAAACTAGTCATGTGAGACTAAAGTAAAGTTTGATGAAAATGCTAGTCTCTTGTTGTTAAAGTTAAGGAAGGTTTGCAGGTATGTGATCATATACACCAGGTCTATTACAGAGTTAAAAATCATATTTGGATGATGAAATTGATGAGGGCTTTTGGTTGAGGTACATGTTGGGTATATGGTTGAGACAAGTAGTTGACGAGTTGGCACATACATGAGGTGTATAGTTGATGATGTTGGCACATATTGATGAGTCATAGTTGATACATGATTGGTACATGTTTGGAGGAACTTGTTAGTAGTATTATTGACACATGGTTTATGGATGATGTATAATACTTGTATTGGTATATTATTAGAAGCACATATTGATCTTGGTGATGATTATGAGTTGTTGTGTTATGCTTGGTTGATGCACATATTTGAGAGTTGTCTTGGTGATTGATCTTAGTGAGTAGATTTGATTTGGTTGATAAGATTGATGAGACAGGTTGTTGTGATAGGTTGTTTGGATAGGTTGTTGTGACAGGTTATTCATACAGGTTTGGTGCATGGTTGATGCACTTATTCATGGTACATGTTGAGGTACAGGTTGGTGCATGGTTGATGAACTTGTTTATGGTACAGGTTGATTACAGTTTGTTTGGTACAGGTTGGTGCATGGTTGATGCACTTTTTTATGGTATAGGTTGAGGTACAGGTTGATGCATGGTTGATACATGGTTTAGGTTATTGGTAAAGGTTGTTTGGTGTAGGTTGATTGGTACATGTTTAGAGCAGTATATCTCATAGTGATAGTGTGACAGTGGTTCCATCATTCTACTTATATACCAGGGTGGTTGGATGGGGCAAGGACAGGTCATTGTAGCCACCTTCCGTTTGTAGCCGAAGAACATAGGGGGTTGTAGCCTCTTTCTAGTTGTAGCCAGAGAAATGGGGAGTTGGATATTCCCTCAGGTTGTAGCCTGATAAACTAGGGGGTTGGATCCTCCTTCCAGTTGCCGCTGGAAAACAAAGGAATTTGATGCTTCCAATGAATGTAATCCTTAAAGACATATAAGAAAAAACATTCTGTGGTTTTCTCTCGCTTTGGGTTTCCACGTAAAACATTGGTGTAATGTGTATGTGTGTGATTTCTCATTTGTTCATTGTTTATTTGCTCTGAAATTATTGGATGATAATGGTACATTAATATAACACTTGCATTTTATGGTGAAAAAGGATTTCATTTCTCTATTACTAATTCACCCCCCCTCTCAGTAATAAAACATCTATATATCGACCCATCTCATCCTCGTTTCGTTTGATTTTCTCAGTCAAATTTTAAAAGAAAAATCTATTAAAATACATTGTACTAGGGATATAGTAGATGATGGGAAACAATGACCTATGAATGGGGCCAATGTTGAAATTTTTTCAAAATGTTTCTGTATGCACCAAAATTTGACATGGATAGACTATTTGTATTCCTTGACGATATGGGATGGTTTCTAGACTCAAAGACCACTAACACACCCACTCTTTATATTCATTGTTTGTGTTGTTCAAAACCAACACCATGCCAATTAGGCCCATGATTTTGGTCATGGTGAGAAGAAGGCGATATATGAGATTTCGTATTTAAATAATGATTTCATACTAATATTATTTATGGAGCAAAAGAGATTTTAGATGAAAGAAAAAAACAAAGACATACAATAACTTGAAGTTTGTGTGATTAATCAAGTAGTTATTTATCAATGTTATTGCATTCCCTTATAGTACTAGATGCAGGGACGTGCATCTCAATCGTATTTTAGAGGAAACAACTAAAATACATTGTACTAGGTATAGATAAGTACATGATGGGAAGCAATAACCCGTGAATGGGGCTAACGTTGGAATTCTTTCAAAATGTTTCTGTATGCACTTAAATTTTACATGTATAGACTGTTCGCATGCCTTGACGATATGGAAGGGTTTCCAGACTTAAATATTACTCACACACCCACTCTATAAATCGACCCATATCATCCTCGTTTCTTTTTAATTTTCTCGGTTGAATTTTAAAGGAAAAATCTATTAAAAGACATTGTACTAGGGATAGAGTCAATGATGGGCAACAATGACATGTGAATGTGGCCAACTTTGAAATCTTTTCAAAATGTTTCTGTATGCACCGATATTTGACATGGATAGACTATTTGTATGCCTTGATGATATGGGAGGGTTTCTAGACTGAAATATCACTCACACACCCACTCTTTATATTCATCGTTTGTGTCATTCAAAACCAACACCATGCCAATTAGGCCCATGATTTTGGCTGTGGAAAGAAGAAGGCAATAGATGAGATTTCATATTTAAATAATGATTTATTACTAATATTATTTGTGGAGCAAAAACGTTTTTAGATAAGAGCTAAAAACAAAGACATAAAATAACTTGAAGCTTGTGCGATTAATCAAGTACTTCTTTATCAATGTTATTGCATGCCCTTGTAGTACTAGATGTGGGGACATGCATTTCGGTCGTATTTTAAAGGAAACAATTAAAATACATTGTACTAGGGATAGATCAGTACATGATTGGTAACAATAACCTGTGAATGGGGCCAACATTGAAATTCTTTCAAAATGTTTCTGTATGCACTGAAATTTTACATGGATAGACTGTTCGCATGCCTTGACTATATGGAAGGGTCTCCAAACTCAAATATTACTCACACACACACTCTATATATCAACCCATATTGTCCTCATTTCGTTTTAATTTTCTCGGTCGAATTTTAAAGGAAAAATCTATTAAAAGACATTGTACTAGGGATAGAGTACATGATGGGCAACAATGACCTGTGAATGGGGCCAATGTTGAATTTTTTTGAAAATGTTTTTGTATGCATCGAGATTTGACATGGATAGACTGTTCACATGCCTTGATGATACAAGAGGTTTTCCAGACTCAAATATCACTCACACACTCACTCTTTATATTCAAATCAGACTCAAATATTACTCACAAGGGTTAGTTATTGAGGTTACAAGGGTTGCATCTTAGGAGGGGTTAGGGAGTAGGTGTGTATGGTTATAAGGGTTAATATTGGTGGGGTTCATAAGACTTAAGTATTACAAAGTAAATATGTTATAATTGTGAGGTTGCATAAGAGTGTCATATGGTGTAGTGGTTAGAATTTAGGGGTTAAGGGTTAGTTTTTAGGTTTTTTAGGGTAGACATTAGCAATTATATGGTTTAAATTGAAGATAAACATTGTACAAGTTATGTAGGCTATGGTTTAGGGGTTATATGGTTTAAGGATTATAATGATTTTTGAGATAAATTTTATATGTTTCAAGGGTTATAATGGATTAGTAGGGTTGATACACGTTAATTTTTGGAGGAATTAAGAGTTATGAGATAGGGTTTAGGTGTTATAGTGCTTAAGGATTTAGATAGGTTATTGATTAAGGGTAATAGGGTTAGGTCTAAAGGGTTATGAGTGTTTCACATTTGGTGTTTAATGTTAGAGGATTAGGGTTTAAGGGTTATACGAGCAGCTATAGGTTAAGGTTTATATGTATTGTTGTTGGTAAGGGTTAGGATTTAAGAGTTGTAAGAGTTAGGGGATACATGTTAGCAATTTGGTGTTTTAGGGGGGTAGTTTTTCAGGGTTATATGGACTACACAACAACAATAATATGGGTTATATGGGTTACATGGTGCACATTATGTGTTATAAGAATCAATGGTGGTAAAATTTAGGGGTTTTGGGGTTGGTGGTTATAATGGATAAATATGAACCCTAAATAACCCATTATACCAAACCCTTAAAACTCTTATGGCCATTAACACTGATCAAATATTACTCACACACCCACTATATATATATTTATATATATATATATATATATATATATATATATATATATATATATATATATATCATAACATTATATCAATTATTGTGTGATATAAACATTTCATTATTATTTTTAACCCTCATCTCATATCATCGATGAGACAACATAGATTAATATTCACTAGATAACACCTCTTACTATTTACTAGTTTCCTTAGGAGGTCCATTTTAGACCCCAAATTTACTCTAATGATTGAACCAATTCTGATTTGGCATCCATCATTATGGAGACACAATGCCCCACTCCATTTTTATAATATTCAATATGCATTCGTGGGAATATTCAGGCATATGGTCGTTGGGTAGATACCATATAGGTTGACATTGGAAGTAATTCACCTACATTCACCTTTATGTATTTGAAGGGAAACCTTATCTTTTACCAATATTTGTGTGTGACAAACTCTTCCTTAGTGTCTTTTACAAGGTTATAGCCAAGAACCTAGTCAAGTGTGTCAAGCATATTCTTCTCGAGATCATCTATGTAGAACACACATACTTCAATCAGGGGTGATTTATTCTAAACAATATCTTAGCAACATGGGAAGGAACATAATGGGCTAGATGATCATGAATCAATACTTTATTTTTTTAAATTGACTTTGAAAAGGCCCATGATATGGTCAAGTGGCCCTTCATCTTGGTCACGCTTAAGGATCTTGAATTTGTACCCTTGTTCTCTGGAGCCATGGAAAATCTTCTTAGAAGCAATGATGTATCTCTCCATCAACATATATAAATAAGAAGAAGTATGGATAATCCATTATATTTGACAAGGATCTCTATTGGCACTTGAAATTTATGTGATGGTAATAGAAGCCTTGGTCTACTTTATCTTTCAGCTTATAGGTTAATGTTTGATTAAAGACATCCCTCTCCCTAAACAAGTAATCAAATAGTTTGTCACTAGGAATTTTTCTAATGATTTATTTCTCACCATTAGAGAGGATAATAGATTAATGATCAATGCAATGGACTATATTTATCTATTTTATTTGTCCTACAAGTCAAAAATTCAATGGGAAAAACTCAATGTCACAAACTACGCCCTCAAGACCTTCTTAGTTGGATCACATATTGGGGTTGGATTTCTTAGGCTTCCTTTTGTGTTTTAGGCATCCTCCAAATAGATGTGGTATATTGTCATCCAAAGATCTAAAAATAAAAATAAAAATTGGCACGTTGAGCTAATTCCCATGGTTGTCATATTCCAAATATGCACTAAAATGTTGGTTGTAACCTATGTCTATGACTGATCCTCTCTTTCGGTTCCCTCTACTAGCCAGTTTTAGTACTTGGAAAAATATATTTATATCATTGTTTGGGAAAGTATGGAGGGTGGTAAGGGCTTCACAAAGTAAATTGGATTTTTTTTTGCATGTTGAGGGTCTATATGGAAATCCTCATAATACACATCCAACCTCGAGGTTTCGTGCACCAAATGGATTATTAGAGTACTATAATAAAACAATGTTTCAAAGGTGTTTTTGCACAATTTCATTTTTCAACCATATCCTTTGGGAATGAAGTCATTTGATCCCACATTGTAAGCTCTTATTGTCACTACCACCAAATTTTCTCAAACCACATACTACTAATATGTCAAAGGGATGATCTACTAATATTCCAAAGGGGGTACGGTGTTTTTCGTTACCCTGACAATATACCCCAAACTTCTATCCCCCACATACATTCAATAAGGTGTTGGAAGATTGGTTGTTATCATTGATGTCAACCCTAGTCATTGGTTGAAGTCATTGATGTCAACCCTAGCCATTGGATTTTGGACCCCATAGTTGATTGAAGTAGATAGACATGAATGAAATTACAAATGTAGATAAAACACCCATGGACGGATAGTATAAGTCATGCCACTTTTGGTGTTATGTGGCATGTCACATGGATCCTCACGATTGAGGAGAAATGAATTTTTGAAGATGACTATGTGAATTGAAGAAAAAACTACATGTCAACCCTAATGTTAAAAGGAAGTGACATAAAGGGTATAAATACATCTCATTATACATTCGTTTTTCAACACACACAAGTTTATTAATGAACAAGGAGATATAAGTCAAATTTATGAGGAAATTTGAAGTAAAGAAGGTGGATTTCAAGGGAGGATGAAGTCTTCTGGTGATGTGTTCTAAGGTATGCTATTTCTAGGTCATCTTACCATTTTCGCTATAACTTTGTTTACAGAACAATTCAGATGGTGAAATTTGGAGGCTATTGAGAAGACATATAGGTACCTGTGGAAAAATTTCAGATTTTTATTCGCTATAATTTTGGAGATACACTTTGTAGAAGATAGGGTTTTTGACTAGTCTTGAAGCTAGTCATAAACATGTGTTCCAGGTAAAAGAGTCAGAACGTCTTCATATAGAATACGAATGAAGTTAGATCGATTTAATTGGAAAGAGTACGGTATGTAGTTTCCTATGTACGGATTT
Organism: Picea engelmannii; assembly: GCA_009831015.1. Lineage (NCBI taxonomy): Eukaryota > Viridiplantae > Streptophyta > Pinopsida > Pinales > Pinaceae > Picea > Picea engelmannii. The sequence continues at coordinate 178,124 of ML786425.1, forward strand.
AAGAATCCGATGTTAAATATTGAGTGCAGGGCATACTGTACAAGTTCACTCTTCTGAATAAACTAGAATGGAATAAGGTCTACCATTTTCTCTATAACTCCTTTTCTGGGAGGATTCAAGGAGTTAAACTTGGAGGAGTTTCAGAGAATACATTGAGTAATATTATCTATAGGATCATATTATTCCAAGAAGTAAAGAATTGCAGAAGTTGAATAAGTCTCAGAAATCATTATCAGGTTCTATGTGATGGTTGGTTGATGGTGATAATTTAATGTAAAGTTTTATTATCTCTCATATATTCTTGGGTGGAAGGAAGGGGAAAGATGGAGAGGTCAACCCTCTCTTGATATTGGAGGATTGTATCTTCCTTTTGGAGGTTTATCCCTCCCTTATATTTGTAAGTTGTAGCTACCTTTGGAAGTCATTACTTCCTTTGAACAATAATAAATGATTACTTCTTATATACTGTGCATGGTGTATTGGTGTATTTCTTATACTATTCTTCATTGTTCATTGGATAGTCTTGATTTCTGATTGGATATAAATTGAATACATTATCTGATTGAAGTACAAGTTCAAAAATACTAATTTCTCTAAATACTGATTCACCCCCCTCTCAGTATTTCCAACAATTGGAATCAGAGCAGGTTGCCTTCAGAACAATTTAACCACTGGAAGGAAAATCCTGAGCAGAAATGGATGAACATGAGCACATTCCAAATGGGATTCAACGATTTGATGGAAGAAATTATGCATACTGGAGTGATAGAGTGAAAACCTACCTAAAAAATTTGGGAGTAGACATTTGTACTCAGTTGTAAATGGCTATGTAATCCCAAAGAATGCTCCCACCAATCCAAATGAAAATAATCTTATGAGTTGTAATTAAAAATCCATACATGTTATTCTAGGAGCATTGGCACCAACCATTGCTAGCAAAGTGATGGGGTGCAACATTTCTAAAGAGGTATGGGACAAACTTAAGAGTATCTATGAAGGTGATACAAAATTTAAGTAGGCCAAGCTTCAATGACATAGAGAAGAATTTGAAAATTTGAAGATGGATGAAAAGGAAGATATTGCAACCTATTTTCTTAGAGTTGATGAAGTTGTTAATGCTATCAGAGGATTAGCTGAAGAGATAAATGAATCCTTGGTTGTACAAAAAGTGTTAAGATCACTTCTCTTCAAGTATGATGCTGAGGTCTCCGCCATTGAAGAAACTAGGGACTTGACCAAAATGGCAATGGATGAATTACATGGGTCTCTTATAGCATATGAAATGAGAACAGGTACAGAAAGTAACCAACCAAACAATGAAGAATCCTTTAAAGACATAAAGAAGACAAAAGAAAAGGATAACAACCTTGATGAAGAAATAACACATTTTGTAAGAAGGCTCCTGAAGGGAACTGGAAGATACAACGGTAAGTATCCTCTCAAATGATTTAACTGTGGTAGAATAGGACATATTGCTGAAAAATGCTACTATAAAAAGAGAAGTCTCAACAATAAAAAGGGCTTCTACTCCAAGTATGATGACATATCCTTAGATGAGAGTGATGAAGAAGATAATGATGGAGGAGAAGTCCTCTTCATAACCCAAGAAACGTAGGATGATGATCACAAGAGTTATAAAGAAGAGTAAATCATTTCTGAAGAAGATTCAGATGAAGAAACCAACCTTGATTCCTTTTGGGGATACAAAGACAATGTAGATAGTGAAAAAGAAGATGAGAATATTGAAAAGTTGAAGCATGTTGAAACTGAAAATAGCAATCTTAGAAACACAAACATAATATTAAAAGGTGAACTGAGTAGTTGTGAAGAAGAGAATTACAAGATTGAAAAGACATTTGATAGATTGAAGGAACAATTAGAATATTATGAGAAATTGAATGAAGAATTGGATCACACAAAAGGGGAGCTACTATTGACAATAGAAAAGTTGAAGAAGTTCGAAAAAAGCACTGAAAAATTAGATGAGATCCTTAGTAGTCAAATATATCCAAACGAAAAGACAGGACTAGGATACAATGAAATTTTGAAGATGAAAAGGATGAAACCAACATGATGCAGGAGCATCGCTCCAACCCATCATCGCGCCAACTAGAAAACACATCAAGCGCGCATTCAAGGAAGGGAGAGGTGCCAACCCTCTCATTTTAAAGTTTAGAATGTAATTAAATGTTTGTAAGGATGGAAGAGCCAAACAGATGCCTTTGTGCAGATAGTAGATAGAGTCACCTTTAATGGTTGACAGGCTGAAGATATAGATACGATTCAAGCTAGACAACCATTGAGTGTAATTCAATGTAATTAATGAGAGTAGCTGAGATGGAGGGAAGAGATCGAGGAACCCCCTTTTGTAAAAATATATTTGTATCTAGATTCATTAGAACCAGCATGTAGAGAAGAGAAGAGAAGAGAGAGCTGAGACTCGATTACAGTCCAAGATTTTGTAACCTTTGTACAAACATTATGAGATTAATACAAACATAGCAGTTTTTCCTGCATATTGTATTGTGTGTGTTTATGAATGTCTTTTATGATTTTATGTGCATATGCTGTAGATGTATGTTAGTTTCCATTTGCAGGGATAGATAGAATTCTCTATTTGTTTGTGAGTTTGTTGATTTTAGTCTGGGTTCTTTGTGGCTTCATGGAAGGGGCTTCATGATAGAGTACTGAGGACTCTGTAAGCTAGTGAAAAGAGTGCACATCTGAGTTGTGTGGAATTCATGCAAAGACGTGCCAGGAGGGTGCACCAAAGGAATAATAGAATCAAGGGAGAAGCCTCAAGGTTGATGAACACCTTGGAGGTAAGAATGTGAAGAGGAAGGCACAGAGGAAAGAACCAGAATTGTTGAGGATTCTGTGAAGCTCTGCCAAGAGGGAATTGAGCGTGTGCAAGGAGTGCACGAAGGAACTCTATTTCGAGTTTCGTGAGAAGAGAAGTGTCTAGGAGAAGACACTCACAAAGTTATTGAACACTCTATAGGCTCAAAAAGGTGTGCTTGAGAAGAGGTTTCCAGGAGGGAACTTATATCCCTTCGAGGAGCGAAAGGGATAGAGACCTTTGAGGTCCGATTAGTTAAAGCTCAAGGAGGAAAACATAGTTGCTGAATAATCTGGAGGGAAGACCTGTGAAAGGAGTACACTCAGAGAAAACTGTTTCAAGTTCATAAGCTCAGGAGGAATAGTTATTTTGCACACAAAGTTCCAACAAAAAGGAGAAACAGGCTAAGACACTTCGAGGTCCAAGCCACATAAAAGCTCAGAAAGGATAGCATGATAGTGTGCAAGGGTCCTGCAAAGAGTTGCAGAGATTGAGAAATCCTTCAAGGTTTTAGAGTGAGAAATCCAAAGTTCAGGAGGAGGAGTGACAAATGCCATTGGATAGAGCAGAGGAAAAGATCTGGATTGTTGGAACCCATGTCCAGACAATGAGAAGCGAGCGTAGGAGGAAACAAATCTCTGCCATTAGATATGGAAGCATGAGGACCAAAAACCATTGGATCCAAAGGGAGTGTACAAGGTTTAACCCTTTGGATTTGCACAGGAGAGAGGCTTTACGAAGTCACGAAGTCTTGACATCGTCGAGATTGTCCATCGGGAGGGATGCATGGCAGAAGATCAACATTTCGTTGACTCACACATCGGAGAAGTCAAAGGATAGACTTGTGAGAACTCGCGAGGTCCGAGTTCACGATTTGATCGCAACTATTGATCAAGGAGAAAGCATGGATCATTGATTGTCCAGGGAGAATTTCGAGATATTAGGGATCAAAATATTGAGGTCAGAAGTCTCTCGAATTTGTGATATGTGAAGTCTCGATACACGAAAAGGAGATCTAAGCCGTCATATTGCGGGGAAAATCAGGACCGTCGATTTGGAGCTCTGAAATATCGACATTTCAGGAGTTGGGAGAATGAAGGTGAATGACATCGATATTTCCCGATACGTAAAATCCTGACACACTCAAAGGATGGACCCCAAGTCACAGACAATGGTCACCTTAGCGGAGATAAGGAAGGGAGCTAACATCCATTAATCCCTTTTCAGAGTTTCAGGAGTTGGGGAGTCAGGGTTGGCACATACATAGAAGTCCCGAAATTCCTTTTGTGTAGACGTGTGGTCACGCCAGTTGATCATATGGAGTGGAGACTCGTGCCTAGTGCATGTTTGTGTGGGTAGAGTTTCATAAGGACATGTGGATATTTGTTCATGGGATTCCAATAGGGAATCGAAGAGCTAGTCCAGCTCGAGGGAGAGAATTGGAATGATCTTTGACCGGGAGGTTGACGGACCCTGCCGAGGTAGGGGGTCTATGTCATGTGGTATCAGAGCATAGAATTTGTCTGCAGATCATAGGAAAAGGAAAAAGGAGAAACTAGGAATGCTCTCGGCTGCAGAGTGAAATTTTTTTTTTCCAGGAGGGTCGATGGATCAAGAGGAGAATGGCTACTGAAGGCCAAAGGAGTGGTCAAGGAAAATACCTCCAATAGAAAATAAAGGTTGATGTGGACCAAGTTCTCAGTGATATAAGAGCATGAATGGAGAATATTTCATTTAAGATGCAGAAGGATGAAAAGGTGCATTGGGTGTATGAGTGGCCCATGAAGAAGAAGGTGAAGTGGCTCATTCATAAATTGTTGGCCAGAAGAAAACAAAATATGTTGAGAGTGTGGCTGAATTATGTTGAAAGCCTCAGAGGTGAAGAGGAGATGGTTCACATATGTGAGCCAGAAGTTGGAAAGAGTCTCAGTGATGGTGAGGAGAAGAGATCAGAGAAGGGTCTCAGAAACTTCTCGGTGAGCAGTGAGGGTCTTTCAAGTTGCTTAGAGGGAAATGAGAATAGGTCAATGGTTTATCTCAAATACTTCCAGGTGGGCAGTGAAGAAATTTCATATTTCCAGGTGGGAAATGATATGGGATCATTGGAGGATCTCATAGACTTCCAAGAGGGAAGGGCATAAATCCCATATTTCCAGGTGGGCAAGGGAGAGAAGATGAACTCAGCTGAGAGTTCATATCAGCAAGGAGATCTGATAGTGGAGGATCATAGGAACACTATGATCATTGGGGGAATTCAGATATTCCTACCAAGCAACCTAGTTGATGCTAGAGTATGTGTTGCAGATGCAACAACAGAAGAAGGACAACCAACAATGACTTTCATAGAAGAAATGGAACATATGCTGATATCTTTCCCAGTAGAAGAAGAGCATGCAGTTCAAATGTTCGCTCCATGGGAGAAGGAGTTAGAGATGCTGGAGGATTGATTGAACAATCTAGAGCCAATAGATGACTGCCATGAGCAGAAAATCATGCATATTGTGGGAGAAGAGCAGTCAACAGAATTTCTCATAAGTTTTAGCCAGGAAGCTGAGTAGATGTTGATTGCAGCCCTGAAGCCTACAGTAGAAGATGAATCAAAATTCCAATTTGAGGAGTAGCTGGGAGAAGTTGGAGATGAACCAACAGAAGAACAGGTAGAAGCTATTTTGTCAGAGGAAGAAGCTGAACATCAACTCAGTAATGAGACTGCAAAAATGGAGTTTGCAGTAGGGTGGCAAGCTAAAGCCACATGAGATGGATAAAACAACAAGGGTGACCAAGATGATCCACCCATTGATAAAGAGGATATACAACAGAACATGCAGCATAAAAAGAGCCAACCACTAGAGCAACTGGACAGGGAGATAGAAGAGATAAGAAGGATGATGTTGAGGTCAATAACAAAAACTGCTAGTGAGGAAAAGTTGAGCAGAAGGAAGCCTTCCATATCACCAGGGAAGAAGAAACAACATCAAAGTAGTGGAGAAGATGGACAACTCCAAAGGATAGTTTGGGATCCAGGTGGATTTTAACAGAGCCGAGAATCTCATGAGTAGGAGCTCATGAATTTTTCGCAGCAGTAGAGTGTGATGTAGGAGCATCATTCCAACCCATCATCGTGCCAACTAGACAACACATCAAGCACGCATTCAAGGAAGGGAGAGGTGCCAACCCTCTCATTTTAAATTTTAGAATGTAATTAAATGTTTGTAAGGATGGAAGAGACAAATAAATTCCTTTGTGCAGATAGTAGATAGATTCACCTTTAATGGTTGACAGACTGAATATCTAGATCCGATTCGGACTAGACATCCATTGAATGTAATTAATGATAGTAGGTGAGATGGAGGGAAGATCTCGAGGATCCCCCTTTTGTAAAAAGATCTTTGTATATAGATTCATTAGAACCAACATGTAGAGAAGAAAAGAGAAGAGAGAGCCGAGACTCAATTGCAGTCTGAGCTTTTGTAACCTTTGTACAAGCATTCTAAGATTAATACAAACAAAGCAATTTTTCTTGCATATTGTATTGTGTGTGTTTATGAATGTGTTTTATGCTTTTATGTGCATATGCTGTAGATGTATGTTAGTTTCCATATGTAGGGATAGATAGACTTCTCTATATTATTGTGAGTTTGTTGATTTTAGTCTGGGTTCTTTGTGGCTTCATACAAGGGGTTTCATGACAGAGTACTGATGAATCTATAAGCTAGTGCAAAGAGTGCACATCTGATTTCTATGGAATTTAGGAAAAGATGTTCCAGGAGGGCGCACCAGAGGAATCATAGAATTAAGGGAGAAGCCTCAAGGTTTCTGAACACCTTGGAGGTAAGACTGTGCAGAGGAAGGCACAGAGGAAAGAAACATAATTGCTAAGGATTCTGTGAAGCTCTGCCAAGAGGGCATGAGCGTGTGCAAGGAGTTCACGAAGGAACTCTGTTTTGAGTTCTGTGAGAAGAGAAGTGTCCAGGAGAATATACTCACAGAGTTGTTGAACACTCTATAGGCTCAACAAGGTGTGCTTGAGAAGAAGTTTCCAGGAGGGAACTTATATCCCTTCGAGGAGAAAAAGGGATAAAGACCTTTGAGGTCCAAGCAGTTAAATCTCAAAGAGGAAAACAAAGTTGCTGAATACTCTGGAGGTAAGACCTATGCAAGGAATACACGCATAGAAAACTGTTTGAAGTTCATAAGATAAGGAGGAATAGTGATTTTGAACACAAAGTTCCAACAGAAAGGAGCAATAGGCCGAGACACTTCGAGGTCCAAGCCTCAAAAAATCTCAGAAAGGATAGCACAATAGTGTGCAAGGATCCTGCAAAGAGTTGCAGAGATTGATAAATCCTTCAAGCTTTCAGAGTGAGAAAGCCAAATATCAGGAGGAGGAGTGAAAGATGCCGTTGGATTGAGTAAAGGAAAAGATCTAGACCGTTGGAACCCACATCTAGACAACAAGAAGCGAGTGCAGGAGGAAAAAAATTTCTACCGTCTAATCTGGAAGTGCATGGATCAATGACCATTGGATCTAGAGGGAGTGTACGAGGTTTAA
>ML786425.1:193672-206005 GCA_009831015.1 Picea engelmannii
TTCTTCTCATGGACATGCACTTTCTTCTTCTGGTTTCTCCTTCAATACACCTTCTACTTCTACTTATGATAAGTGGCTTATTGATTCTGGGGCATCTTATCATATGGCTAAGGATAGAGACATATTCTCTATTCTAAATGAATGTAACACCAAGAAAATATTTGTTGGTGATGATAGATCTCTTAGTGTTGAAGGATCTGGAATAATACAAGTAGAAAATGGCCATTTCAATGATGTATTATGTGTTCCAAGTATTTCTTGTAACCTTCTATCAGTATATCAAATCACTCATTCAGGTGAAGGTAAAACCGTAGAGTTTTCACCTCACTAAGTTGTAATCAAGAATCTAAAAGATCCTAATCATGTTTTTGCAACTGGAATTGCTGATGATATTACCAGGTTGTACAAGTTTGAAAAATTTAGGTCATCATCTTTTTCATCAGTTTTTATTGCTCATAGCGATGACTTGAGAAAACTTTGGCATGAGCGGTTTGGTCATCTAAACTATCGCTCATTGCAACAACAATGTAATCAAAATATGGTGACTGGTCTTCCTCTTGTTTCATGCAGAGATGGTGTTTGCACCGGTTGTGTTCTCGGCAAACATCATCGGGACAGTTTTGAAAAACCTACCTCTTGGCATGCCCCGTGTCCTTTGCAGCTTGTTCACAGTGATTTGTGTGGTCCACTTTCTTCTCCTTATTTTTCTGGGTGCAAGTATTTCTTAACTTTCATTGATGACTTTTCCAGATGTACTTGGGTTTACTTCTTAAAACTTAAGAGCGATTTTTTTGAAAAGTTTTTGGCCTACAAGGCCCTTGTACAAAAACGATCTGGATATCAAATTCAAAGGTTAAGAATAGATAATGGAGGCAAATATGTGAACAATAATTTTACAAATTACTGCTGTCACACACCCACTACAACAACCTAGATATTTCATCTTTTTCTTCAAGGGACAGAATCCCCGAGACTTCTATGGGGCCTAGTGTAGACCCTCCCTTCCCTTATCCTCCTCCAAATGACCACAACTTGGCCTTAGCGCAAGCACCTTTCGCAACTCACGAGTTGGGAGTCAAGACTCTCCACTCCCCTTTCTCCAAACACCGATACCCGAGATACGATACGGGTATGGCTCTTTCCTCACTAGTGCCTGCTACATGTAACCGTAGGCTAGGCTAAACATTAGCACCACTCACAACTTCGCTAGTTGAGGTGTTGATCCCTCGTGCTCCTTCTTTGAGAAATCTTGAGACGCGAGAGGTCAAGGTTATGTGGGCTCTACCAAAGCAATGCACACACTCCACTCGTCTAGTCCACTGTACTTTCTCACGAGTGGTGTCGCTGCCACCCGTCGCACGAGACCTCGGCTCTCGGCGTTTCGCGACCTTAGTGATCAAGGTGAAACTTCTTCATCCTACAAAACCCCAAGCCATGATAATTCAACAATGGGTTGACTCTTCCCTAGGTGACATGTGTCCATCACCTATCACCCACTTCCTAAGCTAAATACTAGTGCTACTCACATCTCGCGACTTCACAAGTTGGAGTGTTGAGCCCTCGTGCTCTTTCTTCATGAATTCCCGAGATACGATAAGTAAACAATGGGTTGAATCTTTCCCAGGTGACATGTGTCCATCACCTGTCACCCTCTCCCACCTTTCTCTGGGTGATTTTTGTTACGCCACCTGTCAACCACGCGGTCCCCACTTACGGACGGGCCACATGTTTGCACGAGCCCTCGACACTCAACACTTCGCGACTTCTACAGTCGAAAGGAAACTCTCTCAAGTTATAAACCCCCGATAGGCGATAACCACGAAAGTTCTGATCCCACGATTCTCCCATGGCCTAGATCCAACGGTCACGATCACGTTGCGATCTCATGATTTGTGAGTTCATGCAGTCCTACCCTTGACCACCCCAAGTCGTGAGTCAGGGAAATGCTACTCTCCTACCTGTGCAAAGGCTAAGATTGACGGTCAATAGAGCTCTGTCAAATCCTTGGATCTACGGTCCTGGTTCCCATCGCCACTTGCGAAGGCTGAAAGGGTTGAGGTGTTAATGCTTGTGCTCCTTCTCTAGATCCATCGGTCTTGACATATCTGGGGTGTTCCTGAAAGGATTCTGACCGTTCGTCTACCAAATGATAGGGTATTCTCTCTTTCTATAATTGGACTCGCTATCCCTTCTGAGCTTGAATCGCAAAATCCAACTTCTCGAGGCTTCAAACTCCCACGACTCCGCGACCTTAGAGAGATACCCTTTCTTGCATAAGGTTTGCAGACCCGAATCGCATGAACCTTCAGATGGTTCTTGGGCGATTGTCCCTGATCTTAGTCGAGTCTCTGGGTAAAGGTTCGGCATGGTTCCAAGGTTTATGGGGTAATTTCCAGGGAAGAGTACTCTCGAGGAGCCTTCCCAGAACATTACGAGAGTCAAGAAAACAAGACGATTCTCAGTGGAGCGAACTCATGCCCCAAACTCAATCCTTTGTACAGAACCTGACTATGGAATGGAAGTATACACATGCATCCATTATTTCTAGTCTAAGACACCAGGAAATCATTCTACACATAAATTATTATGGGTATATAAACATAAGCATGCATTCATGATATTTAGTTTGAAAATACAAGGTATAAAACACTTATTAGATATACCAGGTGTGATGCAACTACTGAGAGGGTTGCGCGTTTCCACCCAACCATAGGCTCAGTGACTCCAAATGGATTTACCACTAGCTACCCCCGAGCTAGACCACGATGCTTTGAGGTTCAGTCTCCTACTTCCAGATCAACGGAAAATCAAGGATGAAGGTTAATCTCCTTCTCCTGATATTCATAACTCCTTGTGTTTCCAAGGTTTTCTCCAGTTCTCTTCCGCAATCCTTGTCGCGCACATTGCTCTCTCCTCCCCCTTACCACATTTCCTCCCTTGCCAATTTTGTCTGCAAGTTTGCGTGTGGCATGAATTTTTCCATCCATGGTTAGGTATGAGGGCTATTACAGATGGGCGGTTCACCCCCATCCACTCATTAACTCTTGAGGAGCCTCCCCACCTACCAATTTGACGGGAAATCCATTCCAGGATCAGAGAGCTGCTTTGGTTTATTAGCAAGTATAAACCAGTACGGTACTGGCTCGGTGGAAGTTAACACAACCATTCCAGGTCCTTTCCACCACCTCTCATTAGCCATCATGGTCTCTTTTAGCACATCCCTCTCCCAACAGTCATGTAACACATATTCATAACATAATTTACATTCATCGACCTTTTATACAAAGGTCCGTCAAATCAAACATTCACATCTTTGAGTTTGCCATAGTTCTTGGCCAATATAGTTATTTTTACATATTGGGTGAAACATGGTGTTACAATTCCCTCCCCCTTAAAGGAACATCATCCTCGATGTTCTATCTATCAATATGATGTGTACGTATAGAAGTAAAGAAAACCGGATATGCCTGTTTCATGGCATCTTCCATTTCCCACATAGCCTCATCTGGGCCAAAATGTTTCCACTGCACCTTGACCTGTGCAATGGTTCGGTTCCTGAGTGGGGTTTCCTTTCTGTCCAGTATGCATTGAGGTTCTGGAAAGAATTCTCCCTTCGATTCCACCTGGATCGCAGACCAGTCAATTATATGATTAGAATCATGTACATATTTCTTCAATAATGAAACATTGAAAACATTATGTGCTTTTACTGTGGGAGGAAGTGCTAGCCTATAGGCTATAGGTCCCACTCTATATAGAACTTCAAAGGGTCCAAAATACCAAGGTGCCAACTTGGCACAAGTTCCCATCCTCAGGGAACTCTTCCCGGGCCTGACTATGAGATATACGTTGTCTCCTGTCTTGAATTCTCTTGGAGTTATCTTTCGATCGACGTAAATTTTCTTTTTGTTATGAGCAGCCTTTAGATTTTGTTTTATCCGAGTCACTTGTTGTTCCATTTTTTTCAACATTTCAGGTCCAATAGTAACTTTGTTCATGGGATTACTCCAACTGACTGGAGTGTTGCACGGTCTACCATAGAGGACTTCGAAAGGGCTCATTTTTGGTAGCCATTGTTGTATGCGAATTGCACTAGTGGCAGGAAATCTTCCCACTTTTTGGGTTGATGCATTACTTGCATCCTTAGCATGTATTCTAATATTTGGTTCACTCTTTCCATCTATCCATCGGTTTGAGGGTGATGGGCTGTGCTAAACAGTAATTTGGTCTCCAGACCAACCATCAAGGATTTCCAAAAGTTGGAAGTAAATTTCGTGTCTCTGTCAGACACGATCTCTTTGGGCATACCATGTAGTCTGAATATCTCCTTCATGAATATGTTGGTGACATCTATTTCCTTGCAAGTTGACTTGACGAGGATAAAACGAGTGGACTTGCTCAGTTTATCCACTACTACCATGATTGCGTCATTTTGTTTGGTCGAGGTTGGTAATCCAGTGATGAAATCCATGGAGATGGTTTCCCATTTCCATTTTGGGATTGACAGGGGTTGTAATAATCCTGCTGGGTGTCAGTGTTCTGCTTTAACATATTGTCACTCTATGCATTTGGCTAAGTACTCAGCTATGTCTTTCTTCAATCCATTCCAATAGAATTATTTCCTGGTGGCTGTGATCATCTTCTGGTATCCTGGATGACCAATATATGGTCTTTTACGTAGTTCATCCATTATGAGCCTCTTCAAGTCATCACAATCTAGAATATACAATCTATTTCTGTAAGTCAGTAGACCTCCATCTATCATCTGGTATCCTTCATACTTTATCCCTGTGGGTTCTTTCTCCAGGTACGAGGTCACGGTCTGGAAGAATGTGTTTGCTTCTTGTGCATTCCTGACTCTTTCTTTGATATTCGTCTCGCAGGTGCTCACTACTGTCAGGTGAATCATTTTCATACTCCTTCTAAGGGCATCGACCGCCTTATTTTCCTTTCCCTTGATATGTTTGATTTCGAAATCAAACTCACTAAGAAGGGCTATCCACCTAGCTTGTCTATCATTGAGCTGATGTTCTCTTAACAATTGAAGCACAAGTCTAAGATATTCCTCATGTTCCTCTCTCTTCTTGGAGTAAATTAATATATCATCAATAAAAATCAGTACAAATTTGTCTAGGAATTTGCTGAGCACATTGTTCATCAAGCACATAAAAATGGCAGGGGCATTGGTTAATCCAAATGGTACTACCACAAACTCATAGTGACCATATCTCGTCTTGAAGGCAGTTTTGTGGATGTCTTCACCCTTGATTCGAACTTGATGGTATCCAGATCTCAATTCAATCTTTGAGAAGATGGAAGCACCTCCCAATTGATCAAATAGGTCATCGATTCTGGGTAAGGGGTACTTGTTCTTTATGGTTACCTTATTGAGTTGTCTATAATCTATGCACAGTCGGAGGGTACCATCTTTCTTCTTTACAAACAGAACTAGTGCTCCCCATGGAGACATGCTGGACCGGATATAGCCTTTGTCCATCATTTATTTTAGTTGTAATTTAAGATCAACTAGCTCGGGTGTGCTCATCTTGTAGGGTGTCCTAGACACTGGCACCGCTCCTGGTGCAAGTTCTATTGAGAAGTCAATGTCCCTTCTTGGAGGTAGACCCGGTACCTCTTTCGGAAATACATCTCTATATTCTCTTAGTGTGGGGTGGTCTTCGAGGCTTGGTTTGTCATCTTCAACTGATTCCAACACCTGTATCATATAGAGTGGACATCCCTTTCTACAATACTTTCTCATTTGAAGGGCTGATATTCGTCTCACCGAGACAGGTTTTTGGATCCCTCGAAGGGTTATCCTTCTTCCTTCTTCACCTACACATTCTAAGGTTTTATGGTAACAGTCCATCCTGGATTTATATGTGGCTCGCCAGTCCATACCAATCAACAAGTCATATGATCCTAGGGGTAATATGTTAGGGTTTCTTGGGTGGGGAATTCACCCATCATGAATTGGCAAACTGGTATGACCTCCAATACCTTTCTTTTGGTGCCAGTGGATAACTATACCAACCATGGCTTGGCATGTTTTTGTGGCTTTAATTTACACTTATCAATAGCCTTAGGAGCTATATAACTCAAATTTGAACCAGGGTCAATTAGAATATACACTAGATGGTTGGTGATCATACCTTCCATTTCCACCACTAAAGCTTGGTGGTCCGCTTGTTTATTATCCAAGGCCGCATAGATTTGTAGCACACTCCTGGCCACATCATTGATGATGGTAGCTTCTTGAACGTTGTAAATTCTTCGCCTATTCTATTGTCGGTGTGGGCAGCCCCTCAGTAGATGTTCTTCTCCACAACCCCAACATTTCAAGGGTTCTCTCTTTGGGTTATTAATATTTCCTAGGGTAGATCCAGAAGGTTTATTTCCACTCTAGGAGGGGAAATTCTGCTGATGTACACTTTGGGTTGGGAAGCTCATCCTTGAGTCCTTTTTATAGTTTTTAAATCTTGGGGATTTAAACCCCTTTTTCTGGAATCCCGAACTATTCTTCTGCTTCCAGCCTTCGCGAGGTTCTGTCCGATGCCCCAGTTGTTCATAACAATATCTTGCCTTTCGGATAATGTCTTCTAGGGTCTTTGGCTCATCAAACTCAATCCTATTTTGATAGTCCTTAGGTAGTACACTAATGAATCATTGTACATTTTCCTTTTCTTATTTTATATAGGGTACGTACCTCAGCAACTCGAGGAATCTGGTGACATATTCCTCTATGGTGAGTTTCCCTAGCTTGAGTTCATAGAATTCTTTAGTCTTTTCGTCGAAATACTTTTCCGAAAGATACTTCTTTCTAAAGTATTTCTCAAACCATTCCCAAGATAGGTCCTCTTCATGAATCCCTTTTACATTCTTAAGGTCTTCCCACCAAATGGAAGCCTTTCCATTCAAGTTGAAAGTGGATACTCGGGCCTTCAAGTTTTCTGAGAAGTCATGGACTCTGAAATACTTCTTTAGTCCAAGCAGCTAGGCCTCCACTTCCTCCCCCTTATTTATTTCACCATCAAAAGAGGGTGGTTTGGCCTTCTTGAACTCTTCGAGATTATGACTTTTGGAATGATTTTGCTTCTTCTATTTTCTTTGGGAATAAGAACTAGTTCTGCTACTAGAAGATCCCTCCGAGTCACCAGTTTCCTTTCCAGAGGAATCATTCAACGCTTGTCCCTTATCTATGGGGTGGAACTTTCTTGAGGTTCTCTTCCCAGTGTGGCCACTTAAAAGACCACGTTTCCATATCTCAGGTGGACTTTGACTTTTCTTTGTCTGTCGTCAGTTTGCATGACTGGCATCAGGTTCATGTTGCAATTTTCTTTGTATGTCGGATAAACTCTGCAACAAGACTGCATTAATTTCTGTTTGCTTCTCTTGCTCTTTTATCAACCTCTCGTTGTCTGCCTTGTAGCTTTGTAGTTCGACCATGAGGCTCCTCATATTCTCATCTAGGTTTGGAGGGGTCTCTACCGCTCTCCTTTCGTCATAATCTTCGTCTTTATTGTGGGAGCCATCTCTCACTTCATGGTGCGTCACCATTCTATGCGTCTTCAGTTTTCCCGCAGTTGATCGTCCGCTTGTTGTGCAAGAAAAACACTTGTTATTAGTCAACATTATATTCATTCACAATCAATGCATAATTTATATTTTTCAAATGCATATACAAAATAGGAATTTTCATTCTTAACTTCGGATTTTGATAAGGGGGGTTAGGATAGAGAGTTACTCCTTTTAAGAGTACTTCAGATGGAGTTCCTGCGCAACTCGTTTATGAGCCCAAGCAGGCCAAGTGTTGTAACCATGCTCTGATACCAATTTGTCACACACCCACTACGACAACCTAGATATTTCATCTTTTTCTTCAAGGGACAGAATCCCGAAGATTTCTATGGGGCCTAGTGCAGACCCTCCCTTCCCTTATCCTCCTCCAAATGACCACAACTTGGCCTTAGCGCAAGCGCCTTTCGCAACTCACGAGTTGGGAGTCAAGACTCTCGACTCCCCTTTATCCAAACACCGATACCCAAGATACGATACGGGTATGGCTCCTTCCTCATTAGTGCCTGCTACATGTAACCGTAGGCTAGGATAAACACTAGCACCACTCAACTTCGCTAGTTGAGGTGTTGAGCCCTCGTGCTCCTCCTTTGCGAAATCCCGAGACGCGAGAGGTCAATGTTACGTGGGCTCTGCCAAAGTGATGCACACACGCCACTCATCTCCTCTGCTGTACTCTTCTCACGAGAGGTGCTGCTGCCGGCCGTAGCATGAGACCTCGGCTCTCGGTGTTTTGTGGCCTTAGCGATTAGGGTGCAACTTCTTCATCCTACAAAACCCCGAGCCACGATAAGTCAAAAATGGGTTGAATCTTCCCCAGGAGACATGTGTCCATCACCTGTCACCTACTTCCTAAGCTAAATACTAGCGCTACTCACATCTCGTGACTTCCCGAGTTGGAGTGTTGAGCCCTCATGCTCCTTCTTCGCGAATTCCCAAGATACGATAAGTCAACAATGGGTTGAATATTTCCCAGGTGACATGTGTCCATCACCTGTCACCCGCTCCCACCTTTCTCTAGGTGATTTTTGTTACACCACCTATCAACCACGCGATCCCCACTTATGAACGGGCCACTTGTTTGCAAAATCCCTCGGCACTTGGCACTTCACGACTTCTACAGTCGAAAGGAAACTCTCTCAAGTTCCAAACCCCTGATAGGCGATAACCATGAAAGTTCTGATCCCGCGGTTCTCCCATGGCTTGGATCCAACGGTCACGATCATGTCACGATCTTGCGATTCATGAGTTCATGCAGTCCTACCCTTGACCACCCCAAGTCGCGAGTTAGGGAAATGCTACCAATTTGTCACACACCCACTACGACAACCTAGATATTTCATATTTTTCTTCAAGGGACAAAATCCCCAAGACTTATATGGGGCCTAGTGCAGACCCTCCCTTCCCTTATCCTCCTCCAAATGACCACAACTTGGCCTTAGCACAAGCGCCTTTCGCAACTCACGAGTTGGGAGTCAAGACTCTCGACTCCCCTTTCTCCAAACACCGATACCTGAGATACGATACGGGTATGGCTCCTTCCTCATTAGCACCTACTACATGTAACCGTAGGCTAGGATAAACACTAGCACCACTCAACTTCGCTAGTTGAGGTGTTGAGCCCTCATGCTCCTCCTTTGCGAAATCCAGAGACGCGAGAGGTCAATGTTACGTGGGCTCTGCCAAAGTGATGCACACACGCCACTCATCTCCTCCGCTGTACTCTTCTCACGAGAGGTGCTGCTGCCGCCCGTCGCATGAGACCTCGGTTCTCGGTGTTTTGTGGCCTTAGCGATCAGGGTGCAACTTCTTCATCCTACAAAACCCTGAGCCACGATAAGTCAACAATGGGTTGACTCTTCCCCAGGCGACATGTGTCCATCACCTGTCACCCACTTCCTAAGCTAAATACTAGCACTACTCGCATCTCGTGACTTCGCGAGTTGGAGTGTTGAGCCCTCATGCTCCTTCTTCGTGAATTCCCAAGATACGATAAGTCAACAATGGGTTGAATCTTTCCCAGGTGACATGTGTCCATCACCTGTCACCCACTCCCACCTTTCTCTAGGTGATTTTTGTTACACCACCTGTTAACCACGTGGTCCCCACTTACGTACGGGCCACGTGTTTGCACGAGCCCTCGGCACTCAACACTTTGCGACTTCTACAGTCGAAAGGAAACTCTCTCAAGTTCTAAACCCCCGATAGGTGATAACCATGAAAGTTCTAATCCCACGGTTCTCCTGTGGCCTGGATCCAACGGTCACGATCATATCACGATATCGCGATTCGTGAGTTCATGTAGTCCTACCCTTGACCACCCCAAGTCGTGAGTTAGGGAAATGCTACTCTCCTGCCTGTGCAAAGGCTAAGATCGATGGTCAATAGAGCTTCGTCAGATCCTTGGATCTACGGTCCTGGGTCCCATCGCCACTTGCGAAGGATAGAAGGGTTGAGGTGTTAACGCCTGCACTCATTATCTAGATCCATCAGTCTTGACAGATCTGGGGTGTTCCCAAAAGGATTCCGACTGTTCATCTACCAAATGATAGGGCATTCTCTCTTTCTATAACTAGACTCGCTATCCCTTTTCAGCTTGAACCGTGAAATCCAACTTCTCAGGGCTTCAAAATCCCATGACTCCACAACCTTAGAGAGATACCCTTTCTTGCATAAGGTTTCCAGACCCGGATCGCATGAACCTTCAGACAGTTCTTCGATGATCGTCCCTGATCTTAGTCGAGTCTCTGGGTAAAGGTTCGGCACGGTTCCAAGGTTTATGGGGTAATTCTCGGGGAAGAGTACTCTCAAGGAGCCTTCCCGGAACATTACGAGAGTCAAGCAAACAAGACGATTCTCATTGGAGCGAACTCATGCCCCAAACTTAATCCTTTGTACAAAACCCAACTATGGCATGGAAGTATACACATGCATCCATTATTTCCAGTCTAAGACACCAGACAAACATTCTACACAAAAATTATTATAGGCATATAAACATAAGCATGCATTCATGATATTCAATTTGAAATTACAAGGTATAAAACACTTATCAGATCTACCAGACGTGATGAAACTGCTGAGAGGGGTGCTCATTTCCACCCAATCGTAGGCTCAGTGACTCCAAATGGATTTACCACTAGCCACCCCCGAGCTAGACCACGATGCTTTGAGGTTCAGTCTCCTACTTCCAACTCAATGGAAAATCAAGGACGAAGGTTACTCTCCTTCTCCTGATATTCAAAACTTCTTGTGTTTCCAGGGTTTTCTCCAGTTCTCTTCCGCAATCCCTGTCGCGCGTGCTGCTCTCTCCTCCCCCTTACCACATTTCCTCCCTTGCCAATTTTGTCTACAAGGTTGCACGTGGAATGAATTTCGCCATCCATGGTCAGGTCTGAGGGCTATTACGGATGGGCAGTTCACCCCCATCCCCTCATTAACTCTTGAGGAGCCTCCCCACCTACCAATCTGATGGGAAATCCATTCCAGGATCAAAGAGTTGCTTTGGTTTTTGAGCAAGTATAAACCAGTACGGTATTGGATCAGTGGAAGTTAATGCAACCATTCCAGGCCCCTTCCACCACCTCTCATTAGCCATCGTGGTCTCTTTTAGCACATCCCTCTCCCAGTAGTCATGGAACACATATTCATAACATAATTTACATTCATTGACCTTTTATACAAAGGTCCATCAAATCAAACATTCACATCTTTGAGTTTGCCATAGTTATTGGCCAATATAGTTATTTTTATAGATTGGGGGAAACAGGGTGTTACAACTGCACTACACAGGGAATCCAAATGCAACACACTGTTTCATATACACCACAACAAAATGGTGTTGCTAAGAGAAAGAACCACACATTAAAATAAATGTCTAATTGTATGATCCAATCTAAGGGATTAAGTCTAAAGTATTGGGCGGAAGCCATCAACTCTGCAAATTACATAGTAAATCACACTCCCACAAAGGCTCTTAAAAATATAACACCAGAAGAAGCTTGGACTAAAATTAAACCAGATGTAAGTCACTTTCGTGTATTTGGTAGTATAGCATGGGCTCACATTCTTGATGAGAAAAGGAAAGCATTGTAGCCTAAAAGTGAGAAGTGTATATTTGTTGGTTATTCTGAAGATTTCAAAGGTTACCGACTTCTTCAATCACATTGTAATGAAATTATTATTAGAAGAGATGTTAAATTTGATGAAAATCTCTTGGCCTGCGAGCCTAATTCGACGGTTGTGCCTTCTTCAGCCTGTGAGCCATCTTCAGCGTTTGTGCCTTCTTTTGATATGGTTTCTTCTTTAGATGATGACAGTGGGGATGAAAATCCACCTTCGTCTACTCACCCTCCTCCAGATGAGTCCTTTGAACTTGAACC
This sequence comes from Picea engelmannii, assembly GCA_009831015.1. Classification (NCBI taxonomy): domain Eukaryota; kingdom Viridiplantae; phylum Streptophyta; class Pinopsida; order Pinales; family Pinaceae; genus Picea; species Picea engelmannii. The sequence goes on from ML786425.1 coordinate 205,630, forward strand.
AACACCAACTCCATCGCTTCTGAAATGGGTCCGTTCAACACGAGAAGAAGCTGGTGACCTTGTCGGTGATCCTTTAGATCAACATCGGACACATTCACAGTTCCAGCGAGCCTGTTCTCTTTTGGCTCAAGTTTTAGAAACTCATGATCCAGAGACATTTGCAGAAGCTTCAGGTCATCCGGATTGGGATACAACAATGAATGAAGAGTATTGTTCTTTAATGGAAAATGATACTTGGGATATTGTACCTCTTCCAAAAGGAAGAAAAATTGTTAGATGCAAATGGGTCTACAGAACTAAGTATGCATCAGATGGAAGTGTTGAAAGACACAAGGATCAGTTAGTTTCCAAAGGATTTTCCCAAGTTGAAGGAATT
>ML786425.1:222425-245093 GCA_009831015.1 Picea engelmannii
CCATTAACCCCTTTTCCTCTATCTTCGTGAATAGAGAGGAAATATGAATCGTAGACCCCCAGGCTCCATGAGAGCATCTGGACCATTGATTTTTCCACGTCCAAAGAGCAGTAGAAAAGGGCGCGACATCGGGACCGATCTGAATCGTCAGATATGAACTAGGAATCCCGACATTCGTTAGATCTTTAGGGAGATAGACAAGGGTTAAGCCTCGTGAATAGGGGAAAAATGGATTAGAGTCATCCATCCGAGGAGGACAGGTGGCAGAGATCCAGGGATCTCGTGAGCTCGGAGGTTCGCGGGGTAGGAGTCCAAAAGTTGGATGCTCCAAGTCGCGAGTGGTGAAGCCATGAGAGGATTTGAGCCATCCATAGTTTGGGACAGGTGTCAGGAGATCCAAAGAAGTCGAGCATCGGAGAATATGGGTTTGTGAGAATAAAGAAATCTTGCTACTTGGAATCGCGATCCGCGATATCTCGATGAGCTTTGAGCCGTCCATTATTTGGGACACATGTCAGGAGATCCCGGAAGTCGAGGATCGGGGAATCGGAGTATCCGAGCACAAAGAAATATAGTCATACAGAATCACAATCCGCGATTTACCAACAATATCAGAACCATCCATTAGGTGGAACACGTGTCAACTGATCCTAGAGAATCAAAGTTTTCGAAGGTGTGAAACCCTTGTAGTTGGGAATCGTGATACGCGAAATCTCGACAAGGATCTGGACCGTTCGTTGGCAGAGGACACGTGGTGGAGATCAAGCGCCATCGACGTTTGGTGCATCGGGAAATCAGAATTCCTGAGGTCGAAGGAACTAGGACCTCGAAAGTCCCGAAACCCCAATAAGGATCTGGAACGTCCATTTGGAGGGACGCGTGGAGGAGATCAGAGCGATTGGGAAAGTCCCGACAAGGGAAGCCATCCCTCGACGTTTGGTTCATCGGGATATCGGGAATCCTGTGGATGTGGTGTTTACCCCTTATGAAATCGCGAAACACGAAACCCTGATGGGGTAAGGTTATGGACACGGGGTAACGGTCACGTGGACCAGGGGCTGAGTCAGGAGGGCTAGCTGAAGCAGAGGCACGTCGGGAATATGAGAATCGCGAATGCCGTGGGCGTATGCACATCGACATCGAAAATCCTGAAACCCCGATGTAGAGGTTTGACTATGGTCCCAGGGTAGTAGTCACATGGACCACAGGCTTAGCCTGGAGGGATAATGTGCTAGGGGCACATTCGAAGGATCGCGAGTCTTGGGGGTGAATGAATTTCGATATTAGAAACTCCGTAGCCCTGATGGGAGTTATGACCATGGTCATATAGAGGAGGCTATGCAACCAAGAGCTTAGCCTAGGAGGATAACTGGCATTTAAGCGATTCAGAATGGTTGAAAACAGAAATCCCGACGAAAAGGGACATAAGACCACGGTTATGTACAGAGAGCTGAGTAGGTAAATAGAAGACCTGTGAATCAGGGATTCTCATTGTTGAGAAAACAATGAAAATTTTTGATTATAGGTAGTGGGTATGTTACACTAGTAATGGAGAGAATTGTGTTGATAGAGGTTTGCAACCAGAAGATGGTTCTCCCGTGCAGTCCCATTCCACAGGGGTGCAACCCCACGATGGTGCTATGACCGAGGCACATGACAGTCATATCACTGTATTTTAATCATATACTTAGTAATTTCCTAGTTATCCATTTTGTACTTATATTTTTTTTACTTATACATTTATGATTGTCCTTATAAAGTTTGTGGTCTCAATGGTAGAGAATGTTGTACTTGAGGGTTGTAAAATTGAAGAGGATAACGAGGGGGAAACTATTCCAACTGTGCTGACCATTTCCCTAGGTAAATAATGACATTGTAGGTGTTTTTTTTAATATATATATATATATTTTATGTCTGGCAGAATCAACAACTAGTTGGGCACGTGCTCGCTTTACACGTGGCCGTGTTATCCAACTGCTACCACTATAACCTCTAGGTGTGCCCATGATGCCCCTTACATGGGACACATTGTAATTCTGGGGGAGTTGAACTCGAAACCTCATGGAACTTCATTTTCATGGCACTTGCCAATTGAGCTGCCCCCCCCGGGGGCGTGTTTTTTTTAATATTACTAAACTAGTTCAATGATATTTAAAAACTGGCCATCTAAATTTTATATTTTTTTTCTTTTGTAGGTGACGCCTCATCACAAATTCCTCCATTACCCCGTAATTACCCTACGACTAGGCATGCTCTACATGAGAGGACACAATCACAATCAAATTTTGAAGAGCACCTCGAGAACAAAGACATAGATATTGATGAAATGCTTAGGAATTTTAGAACTAAGAAGAAGAGGTCGGATAAAAATAAATGATGATGTACAATATTTTAATAACTGTTTATAAAATCTATTTTCTATGAAATACTTTTTTGTACTTGTTGGGTCGCCAAAATTCCATTCTTTTACTGACCTTTTACTTCACCTTTCACCATATTCCCCTTTTCCGTACCCTTACATTAAGACCATCTTCATGATTACATATAAGTTTAGACCTATTATTTTCCAAATCATTCATTTTAGTATTTTGAGTGAGTTTATGATTAAAAATCGGAAAAATAACATGTTTTCACTTATATATCAAAGTGGGATGAGTTCTATGATGTTTACAGGTGCATTTTAATACTCCAACCAAGTCATATGATGTGATATAATAAAGCCTCTTTTCACATCAATTTCCATTCTCTAGTTTTAGATGTAAAGTGCTTTAGTGTAGTGTATGATGTTATGGAATAGTTGTTACTTTGATCTTAGGATAATTGATCTCACTCCAAATGGATCAAGGAAACATTTTATTTCATTTTAAACAATTGTGAATATTGGTATGTATATATGTTTGTTTTTGCTGTAAATATTTCAATAGATTTATATGTTGGGTATTGGGGAATTGAGAGTGATGTGCAGGGGGTGGGAGAGGCCATTAGAGCTTCCACCTTCACGTGGCTTCCCATGTTCAATAGAGAATAATTTATTAGAGCCGTTTAATCTTGGAGAAAACCTCCCTCGATCCAACAGAGCAACAACACAGTCAATGTTGACTTCGTTGCTGCTACTTCAAATCAAGGGAGGAAGTTTGATCAAATATTGAGATATATCATCTATTTAGTACTTGTGATGTTCTCACCTTGCATCCAGTAATGGTAGATACGAGTCCATTTGATCCGGGTTTTATGAGCAGAACGAAATGACTACAGATTATTAACAGGTGTTTAACACAAAATAACAGAGATACAATAAAACTGGTTTTCTATTCAATAAATAAATAAGATGAAACTGTAAAATGCAGCAGAAACAAGCTTGCTGGAATGATGGCGGTTTATGTCTGAGAAGAGATGTGACGACTGCGCTCATTCAAAATAAGATGATTAAAATGAGGCTCTGAAGGATTTTTTTACAATAAATAGGAATTCAAAAAAACCTAGACATCCAAAAACCTAACCCTAGGAGATGAAGCACCAAAAGTCATGTGGGCCCCGTCTGGGTAAGTTAGTACATCAACTTCCCAGGGTCATAACTTTTTCATATGACCTTCGTTTTAGGCGTATGATAACCCGTTGGAAAGGTATCATTAGGGATATTAATTTTGGGGGCTCAACCATGACTTTGTCTATCATTGATAATCTCTATTCAAAAAAACCTTCATTTAGGTCCTCAAAATGGCCCCAGAAGTTAAAACTGCTAAAAATAGTAAATTGTCAAAATTGCCAGAAAACTATTTTGAGCCAGCTGGAAAAGGTGGGTGGCCACCGATATACACCTGGATCAATCCTCCATCCTTAGGAATAAATGGTCTCCATTTCATTGAGTTCCCCCATCATATGAGAAAATTTCTGCTGAATTTGGCCCCGGGTGAGCCACTTTCCTTGGCACATGAGCTTCCCTGCTTTAACGACTCGATAAAGCTGGATCCTTTGCTGTCGAGTGCGATTGATTTATGTGTACAAAATATCATCATTGGATTCCTGTTGTATGAAGCTGGGGTTGATATCTATTGGTGTCAGCTGTTCTGCTACGTCTGAGGTGTCCAATAATGGTGGGAAATAAGGGCGAAGGAGATCCACGTTGAACACTGTGTGCAGGCCAAGGAAAGGAGGAATGTTGAGCCCAAAATCATTATCCCCCATGGCCTTGGTGATGGTGTACGACCCATAATAGAGTGGGTGAGGCTTTCGATGGGGTCCTATAAAGCGTTCTTTCTACAAGTTCAACCAAACTTTGTTGCCCACTTGAAACTTATGTGTCACTCGATTTTGATCATGGCATTGATTGTACTTTTCATTGGAATTTTGTAGGATATATTGAACCTGTTGGAGGATGTGTTGGATCCACTCAATGAAATGAGTGTCTTTGTCAGCTTTAGTTGGAGCAGGAGATGAGTCGGTCGAGGTGACCGCAAGGGGAAGTGCAACATCTAGGGGATCCAATGGTTGGAATCTCAACCCCACCTGAAAGAGGCTGTGGCCAGTTGAGCTATGAAGGGCTTGGTTGTAGCTATGTTGGACATAGGGAAGGATATCATCCCATGTCTTAGGTTGATTTGAACTATACATGCGAAGGATATGCACAATCATTCGATTTACGACCTCGGTTTGGCCATCTGTTTGGGGGTGGAAGTCCATGGATTTGGTGAGATTGGTGTCCAACAGTGACCAGAGGCTCGACCAGAATGTGATGAGAAATCAAATGTCCCGATCTGAGACAATGGTTTGTGAAATTCCAAAATGTACCCAAACTCAATCAAATAAGAGCTTGGCAGTGACCTTTGCTGTGGTGTTCTTCTTGCAGGCAACCAAAATTTCCATCTTAGAAAAGCGATCAACAACCACAAAAACACAGTCATTTCCCTGCTTGGTGGACGAGAGGCCCGACATGTAGTCCATTGAGATGGATTCCCATGGCCTGTCAGGAGTAGGAAGAGGGGTGTACATGCCATATTTCTTAGTGGTCGGTTTGGCAATAATGGAGGTAGTGCAAGGCCTGATATACTTGCTAACCTCCTGTCGAAGTTTTGTCTAGTAGAAATGTTTATGTAGAATCTCCACTATATTTTCGATGCCAAAGTGTCCTGCCACTCGACTATAGTGGGATTCCTAGATTATCTTCACTTGCTCGCTTGATGAAACATAGATATGGCCTAGCCGACACAACAACCCATCCTGAAGATGGAAATTGTCGACAACTTCGTTTGCACCCAACATTTGGTAGGTGGTGGCGAAGTCCGTATCTGTCTCATAGAGTTGGGGCCATCCAAAGGTTTCATGGCCATAAGACTCTAGCACCGTGGTGAGTTCCGTGACTAGCGACCCGCTGAGGCAATCAACGACGCGATTGGGGCTTCCTATTTTATATTTGATGTTGAGGTGGAATTGTTGCAAGTATGTGGACCAATTTTGATGGCGATAATTCTACAATTTTCCTTGTGTCTACATGAACTACAGTGGCTTATGATAAGTGTGGATGAATTTCTCCTTCCCAAGAATGTAATGTATTCACTGGCAGTAGGCCTGCACAATGGAGTACATTTCTTTGTCATAAGTAGGGTACTTATGGACATCATCTTATAGTGTATCACTATGATAGGCCACGGGGTGGCCGTGCTGAGTGAGAATGGTGCTCACTGCATAGTTTGAATCATTTGTCTTAATCTCTGAAGCATTTTTCCCCCATGAGTTGATCAAGGAGGTCGTCGATTCGGGGAATTGGGTACCGGTTTTTGATTGTGATTTTATTCAGAGCCCGGTAATCAATGCAGAGTCACCAGGTTCCATCTTTCTTCTGTACCAACACGATTGGGCTCCCACAAGGTGATGAGATGGGACAAATGTGCCCCTTGTGGAGCAGTTCTTGGATATGTCGCTTGATATCCTCATTCTCTAATAGAGATAAATGATAGACTGGCCCATTGGGAAGTGGTGCACCAGGGGTCAGATCGATGGGGTGCTTGACCTGGCAGTGTAGAGGTACCTCGATAAGTGAGGAGAAGATATCTAAGTATTCTTCCATGATGTTATCTACTTGCTTCTACTGTGTGGAGAGGTAAGACGAAGAGACCCTGGATGTGGCTGTGATCTTTCGCTTATTCAGAGAGAGAATCACGAAGAAGAAAAACTTCCCCATCTAAGAGATGACCTTCCTACATTGCTTAGCAGAGATCAAGGAAATAACACTAGGTGGGACTGCCTCGGGTATCTTGTACAATTTCCTGTTCAAAGTAATAATAACACTATGAGGCCTAGAATCATATACAACATGACATTTTCATAAATAAGGTTGGCCCAAAATAACATCACAAACTTTGAGAGGAGAAATATCACACAATACCTCATCTTTGAAGGGCTTGATGCCGTACGACAATCAAGACTATTAGCTGACGCAAAGATCGCTTCCTTGCCAGAGCCATCCAATGGTGTAGGGTTGTGGGTGCAGCGTTGTCGACATGGCCAACCACTTGATGACCTCTACTGAGATGAGTTTCTTCTGGCTACCGCTATCAACGATGAAGTGCAATGAGGTTCCTTTTACCCACATCTGTGAATGGAAGAGGCGTTCACCTTCTTCTGGCTCGTCTGGTTCACCAGGCTGGAGCTTGGTGGTAGCAAAGGTGGCACTGGGTTTCGTGTCAATGATCCATCTTTCCCTTTCTGGTTCCGGCTTAGAGTCAGAACCCCCATCTGATTCAGAGGCTTTCACTTCGACCACTAGTGACTGCTTTGAGTGACAGTCAGCAGTGTTATGCCAAGGGTTCTTATGGAAGTCACACCACTTCCTGATATCTTTATTTGTCTTTCTAATGTCCTTAGTTTCTTATGGATTGGACTGGTTGTCCTCATACTGTCCATATTTTCTCTGTCCTTTGTTCTGTGGGTTGGGGCTTCCCTTTATTGGATTTTTTTGTGAGGGGTTCCTAGGCCCAAATTGTCTTGTCTTTTGTTTGAGCTTTTGCTCAATTTTGATGGCATATCGATAGGCCGTGCCCAAGGATGAGATGTCCAGAAATTACATTTTGGTCTGGATGTGTCTATGAAAAGCACCACAATAGTTGAGCACCAAATGTCGCTACAAATCTTTGATACCCAACTTGGTGCACAAGGTATGAAAGATATTTGTGAAATCTGGGACTGCTTTGTCTCTTTTCTTGCCGCAATGTGGTCCATTTGGTATACAGGTTGTCATAACTTTTGACAGGGTGGTATTGTTCCTTAATAACATCCCTGAAGGATTCCCAGGTGGCCATGACTGTAAATAATGAGGGTTCCTTTGTTTCCTTTTGCTCACAGAAAGTTTCCCACCAATCTCTGACATGGGGAACGACTTTGATGAGCGAAAAAGTAATATTTTCTCTATTTGAAAAGTTATGGACATAAAAATACCCTTCTAGTAGGTTAAACCACTTATCTATAGCATCTGTGTCTATCTGAACTTCAAATATATGAATATATAAGTTTATTTGTACCTTGAAGGGGGAAGTTCCTCCGCTCAAAGAAGATGCATCGCCTGTTGGTAACCGCCGAAGCATTTGCGCGAAACTATCCATCATCTCATTCCTTTGTTGCGTGAGGGATTCCTCAATCAAAAATTTGAAAGGATCTCCTGTCCTCAAGAAAAACAAGCTCAAGACCCAACTCTTTGTACTTCGACCTCGTTGGGGACATGCATTAAGATGACAAGGAGTAGACCACTCTGATACCGCTGATCCAGAATTTATGAGCATAATGAAATGAATATAGATTATTAATAGGGGTTTAACACAAAATAATAGATATACAGTAAAACAGGTTTTCTATTCATTAAGGAAATAAGATGAAACTGTAAAATGCAACAGAAACAAGCTTGCTAGAATGGTTGCAGTTTATCTCTGAGAAGAGATGTGATGGTTGAGCTCATTCACAAGCAGATAATTAGAATGAGTATATAAAGGAATTTTTACAATAAACGGGAATGAAAAAACCCTAGACATCCAAAAACCTAACCCTAGGAGATGAAACGCCAAAAGTCATGTGGGCTCCGTCTAGGTAAGTTAGTACATCAACTTCATGGGGTCGTAAATTTTGCATACGATCTCCGTTTTTGGCGTATGATAGCCCGTTGGAAATGTATCTTTGAGGAGATTAATTTTTCAGGATCAATAATGCCTTCAAATATCATTGAGAAGCTCGATCCTGAAAAACCTTCATTTAGGCCCTCAAAATGGCCCCAGAAGTTAAAACTGCTAAAAATAGTAAATTTCCAAAATTGCCAGAAAACTATTTTGAGCCAGTTGGAAAAGGTGGGTGGCCACCGATATCCACCCGGATCAATCCTACCTCCTTAGGAAGAAATGGTATCCATTGCATTTATTTCCCCCATTAGATGAGGAAATTTTTGCTGAATTTGGCCCTGGGGTGATCCTTTGTCTTGGCACAGGAGATGCCCTGCTTTGATGACTCGATAAAGCTGGATCTTTTGCTGTCGAGTGCCCTTGATCTGTGTGTCCACAATATGATCACTAGATTCCTATTGTATGAATTCAGGGTTGATATTTGTTGGTGTAAGCTGTTCTACTATGCCTAAAGTGTCCAATAATGGTGGGAAATAAGGGTGAAGGAAATCCACATTGAACACTAGGTCCAGGCCAAGGAAAGGAGGAATGTTGAGCTCAAAATAATTATCCCCTACGGCCTTGGTGATGGTGTATGACCCATAATGGAGTGGGAGAATCTTTCGATGGGGTCCTGTAAGGCGTTCTTTCTACAATTGCAACCAAACTTTGTCGCCCACCTGAAACTTATGTGGCACCCGATGTTGATCATGGCGCTGCTTGTACTTGTCATTGGACTTCTGTAGGATATCCTGAACCTGTTGGCGGATGTGATGGATCCGATCAATGAACCAGGTGGCTTTGTCATATTCAGTTGGGGCAAGAGATGAGTTGATCGAGGTGAATGCAAGGGGAAGTGAAACATCTAGGGGACCCAATGGTTGGAATCCCAACCCCACCTAAAAGGGGCTATGGCCGGTTGAGCTATGAAGGGATACATTGTAGCTATGTTGGACATAGAGAAGGCTCTCATCCCATGTATGAGGGATCTTTGGATTATACATGCGAAGGATATGCACAATGATTCAATTTACGACCTCAGTTTGGCCATCTTTCTAGCGGTGGAAGGCCGTGGATTTGGTGAGCTTGGTGTCTAGCAGTGACCAAAGGCTTGACCAAAATGTGCTGAGAAATCGACTATCCCAATCTGAGACAATGGTTTGTGGGATTCCAAAATGTACCCAAACTCATTCAAAGAAGAGCTTGGTAGTGGCCTTTGCTGTGATGTTCTTCTTACAGGCAACCATAATTCCCATCTTAGAAAAGCGATCAACAACCACAAAAAAGTAGTCATTTCCCCGCTTGGTGGATGGGAGGCCCAACATGTAGTCCATTGAGATGGATTCCCATGGCCTGTCAGGATTAGGAAGAGGGGTATACATGCCCTGTTTCTTATTGGTCAGTTTGGCAATATTGGAGGCAGTGCAGGACCTGATATACTTGCTCACCTCCTGTCAAAGTTTTGGCCAGTAGAAATGTTTCTGAAGAATCACCACTGTGATTTCAATGCCAAAGTGTCCTGCTACCCGACTGTAGTGGGATTCCTAGATCAGCTTCGCTCGCTCACTTGATGGAACAAAGATATGGCCTAGACGACACAACAACCCATCCCAAAGATGGAAATTATCGACAACTATGTTTGCACCCACCATTTGGTAGGTGGTGACAAAGTACGGATATGTCTCATAGAGTTGGGGCCATCCAAAGTTCTCATGGCTGCAAGAGTCTATCATCATGGTGAGTGCCATGATTGGCGGTATACTGAGGCAATCGGTGATGCGATTGGTGCTTCCTATTTTATACTTGATGTTGAGGTGGAATTGCTGCAATTATGTGGACCACTTTTGATGGTGATCATTCTACAATTTTCCTTTATTTGCATGAAATACATTGGCTTATGATTAGTGTGGATGACTGTCTCCTTCCCAATAATATAATGTGTCCACTGGTGGCAGGCTTGCACAAAGGAGTACATTTATTTATCATAAGTAGGGTAGTAAGAGACAACATCTGATAGTGTCGCACTATGATAGGCCACGGGGTGGATTTTTTGAGTGAGAACGACGCCCACCGCATAGTCTGAAGCATCTCTCTCGATCTCAAAGGGTTGTTGCAGGTATGGTGGTGAAAGTACCGGGGCTAAGAACAAACAATGTTTCAAATCATCGAATTCTTGTTGTTGGGACTGGCCCCACACAAATTTCGACTTACCACCACCCCTGGTTATTTAGCTGAGGGCCCATGCAATATGAGATAATCCCAACATGAACTTGCAGTAGAAATTGGCAAGGCCCAAGAAGATCCAAAGCTCAGTGAGTGTGGTTGGGGATGGATAGTCACAGATGACTTGGTTTTGGATAGATCCACATGTATGCCATGCTGATCAATGATGTAGCCTAGGTAATGGAACCTGTTCATGCCGAAGGAGATTTTTTCCAAGTTGGCATATAACTTGTGCTGCCACAGGGTGTGCAAAAACTGCTTAATATGATGCAAGTGTTTGACCCAAGTCTTGCTGTAAATGAGAATGTCATCCATATACACCACTACAAACGTATTGGTGAATGGTCATAGGATATCATCCATCATCCTCATGAAAGTGGCTGGAGCATTTGTCAAACCAAAGGGCATGACCAACCATTCAAAAAGGCCTTCCTTTGACTTGAGGGCAGTTTTCATACATCTATCTATTCTATCAGGACCTGGTGGTAGAAAATCTTTAGATCAATCTTATTGAAATATTTGTCCCACATGAGTTGATCAAGGAGGTCGTCGATTCGGGGAATCGGGTACCAGTTTCTCACTGCAATTTTCTTCAGAGCCCAGTAATCAATGCAGAGTCGCCAGGTTCGATCTTTCTTCTGTCAGCACGATTGGGCTCCCGCAAGGTGATAAGATGGGATGGATGTTCCCCTTATGGAGAATTTCTTGGATCTATCACTTGATATCCTCATTCTCTAACAGAGAGTGGCGATAGACTAGACCATTGGGTAGTAGAGATCAAGGAAATAACACTAGGTGGGACTACCTCGAGTATCCTGTACAATTTCCTGGTCAAAGTAATAATAACACCACGAGGCCTAGACTCATATACAATATGACATTTCCATAAATAAGGTTGGCCAAAAAGAACATCACAGACTTCTAGAGGAGCAACATCACACAATACCTTGTCTTTGAAGGGCTTGATGGTGTACAACAATCGACACTATTGGCTGACGCAGAGATCGCTTCCTTAGCAGAGCCATCCAATGGTGTAGGGTTGTGGGTGCCACTTGACGACCTATGCTAAGATGAGGTTCTTCTAGCTGTTTCTATTAATGATGAAGTGCAGTGGGGCACCTTTTACTCACATCTGTGAATGGAAGAGTTGTTCTCCTTCTTCTGGCTCGTTTGGTTCACCAGGGTCGAGCTTGGTGGTAGCAACGATGGCACTGGGTTCTGCATCAATGATCGATATTCCCTTTTCTGGTTCCAGCTTAGATTCAAAACCCATAAATGATTCATATGCTTTCACTTCAACCACCAATGACTGCTTTGAGCGGTAATCAACAGTGTTATGCCAATGGCTCTTATGGAAGTCATACCACTTCCTAGTTTATTTTTTTGTCTTTCTAGTGTCCTTCTTTGCTTGAGGATTGGAATGGTTGTCCTAATACTGTCACTATTTTCTCTTTCCTTTTTTCTGTGTGTTGGGGCTTCCCTTTCTTGGCTTTTGTTGTGAGGGGTTCCCAAGCCCAAATTGTCGCATCTTTTGTTTGAGCTTCTGCTCGATTTTGACAACATATCGGTAGGCCTCACCCAAGGATGAGATGTATTGAAATACCATTTTGTTCTAGATGTATCTATGCAACATGCCATGATACTTGAGCACCAGATCTTGCTCTAAATCTTTGATACCCAGCTTGGTGTGCAAGGTATGGAAGATATTTGTGAAATCGGACATTGCTTGGTCTCTTTCCTGCCACAGTGTGGTCCATTTGGTATACAAGTCGATATAATTTTCGACAGGGTAGTATTGTTCCTTAATAACATCCCTTATGGATTCCTAGGTGGCCGTGATTGTAAATAATGAGGGTTCCTCTATTTCATTTTTCTCACAGAATTTTTCCCACCAATCTTTGACATGGGGAATGACTTTGAGGAGCGCAAAAGTAATCTTTTCTCTATTTGAAAAGTTATGAACAGAAAAATACCCTTATAGTAGGTTCAACGACTTATCTACATCATCTGCATCTATCTAACCTTCAAATATAGGAATATCAAATTTTATTTGTACCTTGAAGGGGGCAACACCTCCGCTCGAAGAAGATGCGTCGCCTGTTGGTAATCACCGAAGGATTTGCATGAAACTATCCATCATCTCGTTCCTTTGTTGCGTGAGGGATTCCTCAATCAATAGTTTGAAAGGATCTCTTGTACCATCATATTTATTTTCTCTTTCCATGAGAGGTCACTTAGGCGTGCGAGATATTTTTTCCTCAAGAGAAACAAGCTCGAGACCCAACTCTTTGTACTCCGACCTTGTTGGGGACATGCATTAAGACGACAAGGAGAAGACCGCTCTGATACTAGTGATCTGGATTTTATGAGAAGAAATAAATGAATACAGATTATTAATAGGTGTTTAACACAAAATAATGTATATACAGTAAAACTAGTTTTCTATTCAATAAGGAAATAAGCTGAAACTGTAAAATGCAGCGGAAACAAGCTTGCTGGAATGGTGGTAGCTTATCTCTGAGAAGATATGTGACAATTGCGCTCATTCATAAGAAGATGATTACAATGAGGCTTTGAAGGCATTTTTACAATAAAAAGGAATGCAAAAAACCCTATACATCCAAAAACCTAACCCTAGGAGATGAAGTGCCAAAAGTCATGTGGGCCCCGTCTGGGTAAGTTAGTATATCAACTTCTCGAGGTCGTAACTTTTGCATACGATCTTAGTTTTAGGAGTATGATAGCCCRTTTGAAAGGTATCATATAGGATATTAATTTTTKTGKMTCAATCACGCCTTTGGATATCATCGGGAATCTCGATCCCGAAAAACCTTCATAAAATGGCCCCGGTAGTTAAAACTGCTAAAAATAGTAAATTGCCAAAATTGCTAGAAAACTGTTTTGAGCYAGTTGGAAAAGGTGGGTGGCCACTTATATACAACTAGATCAATAATCCCTCCTTAKTAACCAATGGTATCCATTTCTTTGAGTTCCCCCATAATATGAGGAAATTTCTGCTGAATTTGGCCCCGGGTGAGCTACTTGCCTTGGCGTAGGAGCTGCCCTGCTTTGATGACTCGATAAAGATGGATATTTTTCTRTCGAGTGCCCTTGATCCATGTGTCCACAATATGATCAATGGATKCTTGTTGTATGAATTTGGGGTTTATCTCTGTTGGTTTCAACTATTCTTCTATGTCTGAGGTGTCCAATAATGGCGGGAAATAAGGGTGAAGGAGATCCACATTGAACAYTGGGTGTAGGCCAAGGAAAGGAGGAATGTTGAGATCAAAAGAATTATCCCCCATGACCTTGGTGATGGTGTACAACCCATAAYGGAGTGGAMGAAGCTTCTAATGGGGGTCCTATAAGGCGTTCTTTCTGCAAGTGAAACCAAACTTTTTCGCCCACCTGAAACTTATGTGGCACCCAATGTTGATCATGGCGCTACTTGTACTTGTCATTGGACTTATGTACGATATATTGAACCTGTTGGCGGATGTTTTGGATCCACTCAATGAACCGGGTGGCTTTGTCAGCTTCAGTTGGAGCAGGAGAAGAGTCGGTCGAGGTGACCGCAAGGGGAAGTGCAACATCTAGAGGACCCAATGGTTGGAATCCCAACCCCACCTGAAAGGGGTTGTGGCCGATTGAGCTATGAAGGGATAGGTTGTAGCTATGTTGTACATAGGGAAGGCTCTCATCCCATGTGCGAGGGTGCTTTGAAATATACATGCAAAGGATATGCACAATCATTCGATTTACGACCTTGGATTAGCCATCTGTTTGGGGGTGGAAGGCCGTGGATTTTGGGAGCTTGGTGTCCAACAGTGATCAGAGGCTCGACCAGAATGTCCTGAGAAATCGACTGTCCTGATCTGAGACAATGGTTTGTGGGATTCAAAAATTGTACCCAAACTTGTTAAAAGAAGAGATTGGTAGTGGCCTCTGCTGTGATGTTCTTCTTGCTGGAAACCATAATCACCATCTTAGAAAAGCGATCAACAACCACAAACCACAGTAATTTACCCTCTTAGTGTACAAGATGCCTGGAATGTAGTCCATTGATATGGATTCCCATGGCCTATCATGAGTAGGAAGAGGGGTGTACAAGCCTTGTTTCTTAGCGGTCGGTTTAGAAATAATGCAGGCAGTGCAGGACCTGATATACTTGTTGACCTCTTGGCGAAGTTTTGGCTAGTATAAATTTTTCTGTAGCATCGCCACTGTCTTTTCGACATCGAAGTGTATTTCCACCTGACTTTAGTGGGATTCCCAGATCATTTTCTCTTTCTTTCTTGACGGGACACATAAATGGCCCAGACGACACAATAACCCATCGTGAAGATGTAAATTATCGACAACTGCATTTGCACCCAACATTTTCTAGGTGGTGGTGAAGTTCGGATATGTCTCATAGAGTTGGGGCCATCCAGAGTTCTCATGGCCGTAAGAGTCTATCACCATGGTGAGTGCCGCGACTGGCGGTCTGCTGAGGCAATCAACGTCGCGATTGGTGCTTCCTATTTTATACTTGATGTCAAGGTGGAATTGCTGCAAGTATGTGGACCAATTTTGATGGCGATCATTCTGCAATTTTTCTTGTTTCTGCGTGAACTACATTGGCTTATGATGAGTGTGGATGAATGTCTCCTTCCAAAGAATGTAATGTCTCCACTGGTGGCATGCTTTCACAACAGAGTACATTTCTTTGTCGTAAGTAGGGTACTTACAGACAACATCTTATAGTGTCTCACTATGATAGGCCATGGGGTGGCCATGTTGAGTGAGAATGGTGCCCACCGCATAGTCTGAAGAATCTGTCTCGATCTCAAAGGGATAGTACAGGCCTGGTAGTGAAAATACTAGGACTGAGGACAAGCGCTGCTTCAAATCATCGAATGCTTGTTGTTGGGACTAGCCCCACACAAATTTTTCCTTACCACCACCCTTGGTTATTTGGCTGAGGGCCCATGCAATATGGGAGAATCCCAACATGAACCTGTGGTAGAAATTGGCAAGGCCCAGGAAGCTTTGAAGCTCAGTGAGTGTGGTTGGGGCTGGCCAGCCACGGATGACTTGGATATTGGCTGGATCCACATGTATGCCATGCTGATCAATGATGTAGCCCAGGTAATGGACCTTGTCCATGCCAAAGGATAATTTTTCCAAGTTGGCATATAGCTTGTGCTGCCTCAGGGTGTGCAGAACCTGCTGAATATGGTACAAGTTGTCGACCCAAGTCATGCTGTAAATGAGAATGTCATCCAAATACACCACTACAAAAGTATTGGTGAATGGTCGCAGGATATCATCCATGATCCTCATGAAAGTGGCTGGAGAATTTGTCTAACCAAAGGGCATGACCAACTATTCAAAAAGGCCTTCCTTTGAATTGAAGGTGGTTTTCCATACATATGTCTGTTCTATCGGGACCTGGTGGTAGCCAGACTTCAGATCAATCTTACTGAAGTATTTGGACCCTGTTAGTTGATGAAGAAGGTCGTCAATTCAGGGAATCATGTACCATTTTCTGACTGTGATTTTATTCAGATCGTGGTAATCATTGCAAAGTCACCAGGTTCCATCTTTCTTCTGTACTAGCATGATTGGGCTCCCGCAAGGTGATGAGCTGCGATGGATGTGCCCCTTGTGGAGCAGTTCTTGGATCTGTCACTTGATCTCCTCATTCTCTAACAAAGAGAAGTGATAGACTGGCCCATTGGGAAGCGGTGCATCGGGGGTCATATCAATGGGGTTCTTGACCTGGTAGTGCAGAGGTACCCCGGTAGGTGTGGAGAAGATATTTGATTATTCTTCCACGACCTTATCTACCTGCTTCTGCTGTGTGGAGAGGTCAACCGAAGATACCCTAGATGTGTCTATGATCTTTTTCTTATTCTGAGAGAGAATCACGAAGAATACAAGCTTTCCCGTCTAAGAGATAAGCTTCCTGCATTGCTTAGCAGAGATCAAGGAAATATCACTAGGTGGGACTGCCTCAGGTATCCTATACAATTTCATGTTCAAAGTAATAATAACACTACGAGGCATAGACTCATATACAACATGAAATTTCCATAAATAAGGTTGGTCCAAAAGAACATCACAAACTTCGAGAGGAGCAACATCACACAATACCTCGTCTTTGAATGGCTTGATGCCATATGAAATTCGACACTGTTGGATGATGCGTAGATCGCTTCCTTGGCGCAACCATCTAATGGTGTAAGGTTGTGGGTGCAACGTTGTCGGCAGGGCCAACCGCTTGACGACCTCTACTGAGATGAGGTTATTCTATTTACCGCTATCAATGATGAAGTGAAGCAGGGTGCCTTTTACCCACATCTGTGAATGGAAGAGGCGTTCTCCTTTTTCTGGCTCGTCTAGTTCACCAGGCTGGAGCTTGGTGGTAGAAATGGTGGCACTGGGTTCCACGTCAATGATTTGTCTTCCCCTTTCTGGTTCTGTCTCAAAGTCAGAACCCCCATTTGATTCAGAGGCTTTCACTTTGGCCACCAACGACTGCTTTGAGCGACAATCAATAATGTTATGCCAAGGGATCTTATGGAATTTGCACCACTTCCCGGTATCTTTCTTTGTCTTTCCAGTGTCCTTCTTTGCTTGCGAATTGGAATGGTTGTCCTGATTCTATCCATATTTTCTCTGTCCTTTTATTTGTGGGTTGGGGCCGCCCTTTCTTGGATTTTGTTGTGAGGGGTTCCCAGGCCCAAATTGTCGCATCTTTTGTTTGAGCTTCTGCTCGATTTTGATGACATATCAGTAGGCTACGCTTAAGGATGAGATGTTCAGAAATTCCATTTTGGTCTAGATGTATCTGTGTAGAGCACCACGATACTTGAGCACTAGATGTCGCTCCGAATCTTTGATACCTAGCTTGGTGCGCAAGGTATGGAAGATATTTGTGAAATCTGGCACTGTTTGGTCTCTTTCTTGCCGCAATGTGGTCCATTTTGTATACAAGTCATCATAACTTCCAACAGGGTAGTATTGTTCCTTAATAACATCCCTGAAGGATTCCCAGGTGGTCGTGACTGTAAATAATGAGGGTTCCTCTGTTTCCTTTTGCTCACAGAAAGTTTCCCACCAATCTTTGACATGGGGAACGAATTTGAGGAGCACAAAAGTAATATTTTCTCTATTTGAAAAGTTATGGACATAAAAATACCCTTCAATGAAAAGATGGCTTTCAATAAATCCATAGAAGAAACTATAGAAGAATAAGAGTATGAAGATACTATTGAAGAAAGCACAAAAAACCAGAATGACGAAAAGGAATAACTTGATCATTCGATGCAACCATGTGAGACCATTGATGCAGACATCATATCTAAGACCAAGAAATGACCAACTTGGCTTGAAGCCACCTTACAAGAAGCATAAAGACTCAAGGCCCCAAATGGGACCTTCAAAAAAAGTAAGAAGCCCAAAATATTCTCAAGCTATGCAACATATATGACAAAGATTATAGATGAAGAACCTACCACATTTGAAGAGGAAATTCAGAAGAAACAATGGAAGGAAGCTATGATGGAAGAACACCAATCCATCATGAAAAATGATGTATGGGAAATTGTGCCTAGACCTAAAGAAAAATCAGTAGTAACTTCAAAATGGGTATATAAGATCAAACATGCAATAGACATAAGCATGGATAAATATAAAGCAAGGTTCGTAGCTAGAGGGTTCTCCTAGGAGGGAGAATACTATCATATCTCTTGCCACTTCAATGGGATGGAGTTTACATTAGATGGATGTAAAAACAACTTTCCTCAATGGAGCAATCGAAGAAGAAGTATATATTGAACAAGCTCAAGGGTTTGAAGTACATTCCAAAGACACTCATGTTTGCAGAGTAAAGAAAGCCTTATATGGACTCAAGCAATCTCTAAGAGTTTGGTATGCCAAAATAGATAGCTACCTAATGAGACTTGGTTTCTCCAAAAGTCATGCAGATCCAAACCTTTACTACAAAGTTGTGAACAATTCACCTATGGTTCTACTACTATATGTTGACGATCTATTCCTAACAGGTGAAGAGTCTCTCATCATCCAGTGCAAAAAGGAGATAGCTTTTGAGTTTGATATGAAAGATCTTGGTCTCATGCATTATTACTTGGGACTAGAAGTATGGCAGAAGCGTGGTGAAGTATTCCTTGGATAAGGAAAGCATGCAATAAAGATTCTTCAGAAGTTTGGAATGAAGGATTGCAAATCCATAGACACTCCTATGACTATAGATATAAGAAAAGTAAGAGATTTAGATTCCGATCCAATAGATCCATCACTATATCGACAATTGATTGGGTCATTGATGTATTTGGTAAATACTCAACCAGACATTTGCTTTGCCATGAACACACTAAGACAGTTCTAGGAGGTGTAGATTTTTAATCACTAAAATCAGCAAATTGAAATTCTGTCAAACACTTAGCAACCTAGAGATAAATGTCTTCATAAAATTCATAGATGCAAAAGCCCACATTCATAAATTTCCATAAGTAGAAATACACATTGCTAAGCAAAAATATGCAACGTAAAAACACAATGGACAACAACCCAATAACACTCATAAATTTAGGCAAATGCCAGGGAAAACCCCAATGTGGGAAAACCCAATGAGAGAGAGAGATCTTATTATTATGCTTCAATAAAGTACAAAACAACAATGAACCCACATTTCCAACCAAGGAAAATACCTCACAACACCAAATCTATCCCACATAAATTTGCCTCATTTTTCATGCCAAAACCGTACTGCTTTACGACCTCCTTATGCCTTTTTTTCCATGCCCACAGTCAGCTGTACGGAATGTTTCGTATGGCCCAAAAAAAATGAACAAAAAATATAAATCTTCCTCGAAATCCATGCTTAAAATGCCTCGATTTCCATGCCAAATCTGTATGGATCTATACAATACAACCTCCCACAACAGAAAAATATTTTAGCAAAAAATTCACAGAAATGTTTTCTCGGTATTCATGCCCTCCTTCCTTGGAAAACATGCCCTCTTTTCTGCTCACTTTCCTCTCTCAAGCATGCCCCGAAAATATCTCTAACTCTCCTCCTGATGTGCTCTCAACATCCTCCCGATGTCTTCACAACATGTCTTGCACACTACCCAATGCATTCTTTTATAATCTGAAAATGACATTTCCCCCCCAAAAGTGTCTTTTCACCTTCCCAACCCTAGATCCAAAGGCCAAGATTAGATCTTGCCTTTTTCAAGATCAAGGGTCATGATCCATTCCCTCCAAAATGTCTCATTTGAAATTAAAGTGAATTTCACTTTATTACATAAGTGCTTTATGAAAATAAATCACTTTAAAAATAGAAGGTACACTTTATTAAAAAAAAGTCTCTTTACTAAAAGAACCACTTAAAACAACTTTATAAAAACTATTACAAAGTCAAGTGCTTGGTAGTGCAAATATTAAGGTAACATCCACATACAAGACAAAACATGCGGAGTACCTCCCGAGCTAAAAAATATAACACTCCCTCTTAGAGAGGGAGGTACTTCTGGTATCACCACCAGAATCTATCTCCATCTCATTAGCTTCCATAACTGCTCCCTCTGTACTAGAAGTCTCTGCTCCCTCTGAACATGAAGCCACTACTCCCACTGCACTAGAAGCCTCTTCTGCTACCTATGCTGTACCATGAACTAAAGACATGCTCCTAGGAGTCTACACACTCTCCTGAGCATCCAACTATGTTGACTCATGCCTGCTGAGTCCCTTGAGAGTCCTGAAAGAAGACTAAGTGCCATGTATCAAATATCTATCCTGTGCTACCTACCAAATCTTCGACAAAAAATCTGAGTCCAAAATCCACTGGACCCCAACATAGGTCGACCCAACAACCTATATAATCCCTCATACTTGACACCAAGCATTACTATTGTGCCAGTAGTTTCTCCCACATGATACAAAAACACATGTCCATTGTTGAAAACAACTCCAAATCCACTCTCTTCTAAAGCTGACACTGAGAGAAAATTAACTGTCAACTCTGGAACATATAACACCTTGCCAAACTCCAGAATACCTCTTGACTCTAGTTGGAATCTCATCCTTCCAATCCCCTTTACTGCATGTTGTGGAATGGTTCCACAATTCACACTACAGTCTGAGTCTATCTCTGTAAGATCTAGGAAAACTGACCTTAACCCGGTCATGTGCCGAGAAGCACCACAATCCACAAACCAAGATTCAATGTCCTCTAACACTAGGCATCCACTGCCCACAGAACCAACCATGAGAGAGAACTCGTTCTCAAATATTTGAGTAAACTCTACAACTTCTGCTGAAGCTGACACCTCTGGTTCCAGTTTCTTCTTCTTCTTGTTCAGACATTGACTAGCATAGTGGCTAGTCTTGTGACATGCAAATCATTTCACCTTGTTCATGTCCTTCTTATTTCCCTTTTTCATAATATCAACATTCTTGTCGTCTACATGGTCCAATGAATTTTCTTGAGACCCCTCTCAGATCTCCTCCTGCGTAAAATCATCCCATAATCTGCTCCAGTCAGGGAGCTTCTCTCTCCCCACCACACACTTGAAGAAAAAATCCCACTCCTTGGTGAAGCCTTTGAGGGCTATCCGTACCAACTCTAAGTCAGGAATGAATTCTCCAATAGCTTCCAACTCGTCCTTCACCTGTGCAACCCAAGTGAGGTAGGTGGCCACACTCTCTCCTTTGACCATCCTAGTTCCATGCAGCTTGTCTCGAAGAGACATTATCTGGTTCTCGTTCTTTGCCTTATACAGGCCTTTCAGTGCAACCCACATTTCATTGGCTGTCTTCTTCTCAGCCAAATGTGGAATAAGGTGGTCTCTGACCCCATCCAAGATGATTCTCTGAGTCTTAGCTTCATTCACCTCATGAACATCAAGAGTTGTGGGATCTGTAGGTACAACTATGACGGTGTTCGCAAACGACCACGATTTGTTCTCCTTGAGAACACTGCTGTTTCTAACCTTCCACTATAGGTAGTTGGAGATCCCCTCCAATATATCTTCAAACCTAATGTAGGAAGTCATCTTTGTCCACCTAACAAAGAACCTTTTCTGCCTTCTTCAAGCAAATACAACAACAAATCACTTGCTGTCCCAAGTGCCAAAATGTTGCCCCCATTACTTCAGAGCACAAGCTATGATACCATGTAGATTTTTAATGACAAAAATCAACAAAATGAAATTCTTTCAAACACTTAGCAACCTAGAGATAATGTCTTCATAAACTTCATAAATGCAAAAGCCCACATTCAGAAATTTCCATAAGCAGAAATACACATTGCTAAGCAAAAATATGCAGTGGAAAAACATAGTGGAAAACAACCAAATAACACTCAGAAATTTAGGCAAATGCCAGGGAAAACCCCAATGTGGGGAAACCCAATGAGAGAGAGAGAGAGAGATATTATTATTATTCTTTAGGAAAGTACAAAACAACAACAAACCCACATTTCCAACCAAGGAAAATACCTCACAACACCAAATTTGTCCCATAGAAATCTGACTCGTTTTCTGTGCCAAAACCGTACTGCTGTACGACCTCCTTCTGCCTCGTTTTCCATGCCCAAAATGCCTAAATTTCCATGCAAAATACGTATGGATGTACATACTGTACGAATTCGTACAATACAACCTCCCACAGTAGAAAAATATTTCGGCCAAAAATTCATAGAAATTTTTTCTCGAGATTCGTGCCCTCCTTCCTTGGAAAACATGCCCTCTTTTCTGCTCACTTTCCTCTCTCAAGCATGCTAAAAAAATCTCTCTAAATCTCCTCTCGATGTTCTCTCAAAATCCTCCCAATGTCTTCACAACATGGCTTGCACACTACCCAATGCATTCTTTTATAATTTGAAAATGACATTTTTCCCCCAAAAGTGTCTTTTCACCTTCCCAACCCTAGATCCAAAGGCCAAGATTAGATATTGCCTTTTTCAAGATCAAGAGTCATGATCCATTCCCTACAAAACGTCTCATTTAAAATTAAAGTGAATTTCACTTTATTACATAAGTGCTTTATGAAAATAAAGTCACTTTAAAAATAGAAGGTACACTTTATTAAATAAAAGTCACTTTACTAAAAGAACCACTTAAAACAACTTTATAAAAAATATTACAAGGTCAAGTGCTTGGTAGTGAAAATATTAAGGTAACATCTGCATACAAGACAAAACATGCAGAGTACCTCCTGAGCTAAAAAATCTAACAGATGGAACCTAGACATGAAAATTGGATAGCTGCAAAGAATGTTCTAATATATATTC
>ML786425.1:249745-259755 GCA_009831015.1 Picea engelmannii
CCCCCCCCCATGAGTTGATCAAGGAGGTCGTCGATTTGGGGAATCAGGTACTAGTTTCTGACTTTGATTTTATTCAGAACCCAGTAATCAATGCAAAGTCACCAGGTTCCATATTTCTTCTGTACCAACATGATTGGGCTCCCGCAAGGTGATGAGATGGGATGGATGTGCCCCTGGTGGAGTAGTTCTTGGATCTATCACTTTATCTCCTCATTATCTAAAAGAGAGAGGCGATATATTGGACCATTGGGCAGCGATGCGCTGGGGGTCATATCGATGGGGTGCTTGAACTGATAGTGCAGAGGCACCCCGATAGGTGAGGAGAAGATATATGAGTATTATTCCATGACCTTATCTACTTGCTTCTGCTATGTGGAGAGGTCGGATATAGAGACACTGTATGTGGCTATG
Source organism: Picea engelmannii (assembly GCA_009831015.1). Lineage (NCBI taxonomy): Eukaryota > Viridiplantae > Streptophyta > Pinopsida > Pinales > Pinaceae > Picea > Picea engelmannii. The sequence goes on from ML786425.1 coordinate 250,157, forward strand.
ATCTTTCACTTTTTCTGAGAGAGACTCACGAAGAAGAAAAACTTCCCCATCTGAGAGATGGCCTTCTTGCATTGCTTAGCAGAGATCAAGGAAATAACACCAGGTGGGATTGCCTCGGGTATCCCGTACACTTTCCTATTCAAAGTAATAATAACAATACAAGGCCTAGACTCATATACATCATGACATTTCCATAAATAAGGTTGGCCCAAAAGAAAATAAAAAACTTCAAGAGGAGCAACATCACACAATACCTGGTCTTTGAAGGGCTAGATGCCGTACGACAATCGACACTGTTGGATGAAGCAGAGATCACTTCCTTGGTAGAGCCATCCAATGGTGGTGAAGTTTGGATCTGTCTCATAGAGTTGGGGCCATCCAGAGGTATCATGGCTGCAAGAGTCTAGCACCTTGGTGAGTGCCGCGACTGGTGGTCTACTGAGGCAATCAATGACACGATCGATGCTTCCTATTTTATACTTGATGTTGAGGTGGAATTGATGTAAGTATGTGGACCACTTTTGATGGTGATCATTATGCAATTTTCCTTGTGTCTACATGAACTGTAGTGGCTTATGATCAATGTGGATCATTGTCTCCTTTCCAATAATGTAATGTCTCCACTAGCAGCAGGATTGAAAAATGGAGTACATTTCTTTGTCTTAAGTAAGGTACTTTCATATAGAATATGATAGTGTTTCACTAGGATAGGCCACGTGGTGGCTGTGCTGAGTGAGAACGGTGCCCACCGCATAGTCTGAAACATCTGTCTTGATCTCAAGGGGATGCTGGAGGTTTGGTAGTGAAAGTATTATGGCTGAGCACAAGCACTGCTTCAAATCATCAAATGCTTGTTGTTGGGATTGGCCCCATGCAAATTTATCCTTACCACCACCCCTGGTTATTTGGCTGAGGGGCCATGCAATATGGGATAATCCCAACATGAACCTGTGGTAGAAATTGGCAAGGCCCAAGAAGCTCCAAAGCTCTGTGAGTGTGGTTGGGGCTTGCCAGTGACAGATGACTTGGATATTGGCTGGATCCACATGTACACCATGTTGATCAATGATGTAGCCCAGGTAATGGACCCTATCCATGTCGAAGGATCATTTTTCCAAGTTGGTATATAGTTTGTGCTGCCACACTGTGTGCAGAACCTGTTGAATATGCTGCAAGTGTTCAACCCAAGTTTTGTTGTAAATGATAATGTCATATAGATACACCACTACAAAAGTATTGGTGAATGGTTGCAGGATATCATTTGTGATCCTCATGAAAGTGGCTGGAGCATTTTTCAAACCAAAGGGCATGACCAACCATTCAAAAAGGCCTTCCTTTGACTTGAAGGTGGTTTTCTATACATTTGTCTGTTATATCAGGACCTGGTGGTAGCAAGAATTTAGATCAATATTACTGAAGTATTTGGCCCTGGTGAGTTGACCATGGAGGTCGTCGATTCGGGGAATCAGGTACCAATTTCTGACTGTGATTTTATTTAGAGCCCGATAATCAATGCAGAGTCACCAGGTTCCATCTTTATTTTGTACTAGCATGATTGGGCTCCCACAAGGTGATGCGATGGGATGGATGTGCCCCTTTTGGAGTAGTTCTTGGATCTATTGCTTGATCTCCTCATTCTCTAACAGATAGTGGTGATAGACTAGCCCATTAGGCAGTGGTGCGTTGGGGGTCATATTGATGGGGTGCTTGACCTGATAGTGAAGAGGTACCCCAGTAGGTGAGGAGAAGATATATGAGTATTCTTCCATGACCTTATCTATGTTCTTTTTCTATGTCGAGAGGTCAGCTGCAAAGAACCTGGATGTGGTTGTGATCTTTTTCTTATTCTGAGAGCGAATCATGAAGAAGAGAAACTTCCCCATCTGAGAGATGACCTTCCTGCATTGCTTAACAAAGATCAAGGAAATAGCACTAGGTGGGACTACCTTGGGTATCCTGTACAATTTCTTGTTCAAAGTAATAATAAAACTACGAGGCCTAGACTCATATACAACATGAAGTTTCCATAAATAAGGTTGGACCAAAATAACATCACAAACTTTGAGAGGAGAAACATCACACAATATGTCGTATTTGAAGGGTTTGATGTTGTACGCTAGTTGACACTATTGGCTGACGCGGAGATCGCTTCCTTGGCAGAGCCATCCAATGGTGTAGGGTTGTGGGTGCGGTATTGTCGGTAGGGCCAACCGCTTGATGACCTCCACTGAGATGAGGTTATTCTGGCTACCGATATCAATGATGAAGTGCAGTGGGGTGCATTTTACCCACATCTGTGAATGGAGGAGGTGTTCTCCTTCTTTTGGCTCATCTGGTTCACCAGGCTCGAGCTTGGTGGTAGCAACAATGGCACTAGGTTCCACATCAATGATCCATATTCCCCTTTCTGTTTCTGTCTCAAATTCAGAACCCACATCTGATTCAAAGGCTTTCACTTTGGCCACTAATGACTTCTTTGAGCGGCAATCAACAGTGTTATGCCAAGGGATCTTATGGAAGTCACACCACTTCCTGATATATTTCTTTGTCTTTTCGGTGTCCTTATTTGCTTGCGGCTTGGATTGGTTTTCCTGATATTGTACATATTTTCTCTATTCTTTGTTGTGTGGGTTATGGCCGCCTTTTCTTGGATTTTGTTGTGAGGGGTTCCCAGGCCCAAATTTCTGCATCTTTTGTTTGAGCTTCTGCTCGATGTTAACGACATATCGGTAGGCCGGGCCCAAGGATGATATATCCATAAATTCCATTTCAGTCTGGATGTATCTATGCAGAGCGCCGTGATACTTGAACACCAGATGTCGCTCTGAATCTTTGATACCCATCTTGGTGCGCAAGGTATGGAAGATATTTGTGAAATCTGGCACTGCTTGGTCTCTTTCTTGCCGTAGTGTGGTCCATTTGGTATACAATTCGTCATAACTTCCGACAGGGTAGTATTGTTACTTAATAGAACCCCTGAAGGATTCCCATGTGGGCATGATCGTAAATAATGAGGGTTCCACTGTTTCCTTTTTCTCACAGAAAGTTTCCCACCAATCTTTGACATGGGGAACGACTTTGAGGGGTGAAAAAGTAATATTTTATCTATTTGAAAAGTTATGGACATAAAAATACCCTTCTAGTAGGTTCAACCACTTATCTACAACATCTGCGTCTATCTGACCTTCAAATATTGGAATATTGAAGTTTATTTGTACCTTGAAGGGGGCGACGCCTCCGCTCGAAGAAGATGCGTTGCCTGTTGGTAACTGCCAAAGGATTTGAGTGAAACTATCCATCATGTCATTCATTTGTTGCATGAGGGATTCCTTAATTAATGGTTTGAAAGGATCTCCTGTCCCATAATCTTTATTTTCTCCTGCCATGAGAGGTCGCTTGGGCGTGCAAGATATTTTGTCCTCAAGATAAACAAGCTCGAGACCCAACTCTTTGTACTCCAACCTCGTTGGGGACATGCATTAAGACGACAAGGAGAAGATCACTCTGATACCACTGATCTAGATTTTATGAGCATAATGAAATGAATACATATTATTAACAGGTGTTTAACACAAAATAACAGAGATACAATAAAACTGGTTTTCTATTCAATAAGGAAATAAGCTGAAACTGTAAAATGCAACGGAAACAAGCTTGCTGGAATGGTGGTAGCTTCTCTCTGAGAAGAGATGTGACGACTGCGCTCATTCACAAGAAGATGATTAAAATGAGGCTCTGAAGGCCTTTTTACAATAAACAAGAATTACAAAACCCCTATACATCCAAAAACCTAACCCTAGGAGATGAAGCGCCAAAAGTCATGTGGGCCCTATCTGGGTAAGTTAGTACATCAACTTCCCAGGGTCGTAACTTTTGCATACGATCTCCATTTTAGGTGTATGATAGCCCATTGGAAAGGTATCATCGAGGATATTCAATTTGTGAGATGAATGATTCTTCTAGCAATAACTGAGAAGCTCGATCCCTAAAAACCTTCATTTAGGCCCTCAAAATGGCCATGGAAGTTAAAACTGCTAAAAATAGTAAATTGCCAAAATTGATAGAAAACTGTTTTCAGCCAGTTGGAAAAGGTGGGTGGCCACCGATATCCACCTGGATCAATCCTATATCCTTAGTAATAAATGGTATCCATTGCGTTGAGTTCCCCCATCAGATGAGGAATTTTTTTGCTGAATTTGGCCCCGGTTTTCCAGCAGTGACCAGAGGCTGGACCAGAATGTCCTGAGAAATCGACTGTCCTGATCTGAGACAATGGTTTGTGGGATTCCAAAATGTACCCATACTTGTTCAAAGAATATTTTGGAAGTGGCCTCTGCTATGATGTTCTTCTTGCAGGAAACCAGAATCGCCATCTTAGAAAAGTGATCAACAACCACAAAAATCGAGTCATTTCCTTGCTTGGTGGATGGGAGGCCCAACATGTAGTCCATTGAGATGGATTCCCATGGCATGTTAGGATTAGGAAGAGGGGTGTATAGGCCCTATTTCCTAGTTTTTATTTTGGCAATAGAGTAGGCAGTGCAAGACCTGCTATACTTGCTGACCTCCTGTCAAAGTTTTGGCCAATAGAAATGTTTCTATAGGATCGCCACTATTTTTTCGACACCGAAGTGTCCTGCCACCCGAATGTAGTGGGATTCCCAGATAATATTTTATTTCTCACTTGATGTAACATATATATGGCCTATATGACACAACAACCCATCTTGAAGATGGAAATTATTGACAAATGTGTTTGCACCTAACATTTGGTAGGTGGTGGCGAAGTCTGGATCTGTCTCATAGAATTGAGGCCATCCAGAGGTCTCATGGACACAAGAGTCTATCACTGTGGTGAGTGCCATGACTGGAGGTCTGCTGAGACGATCAACGACATGATCGATGCTTCTTGTTTTATACTTGATGTTGAGGTGGAATTGCTGCAAGTATGTGGACCACTTTTGATGGCGATCATTCTGAAATTTTTCTTCTGTCTACATGAGCTGCAGTGGCTTATGATCAGTGTGGATGACTATCTCCTGTCCCATAATCTTTATTTTCTCCTACCATGAGAGTTCACTTGGGCGTGCGAGAGATTTTGTCCTCAAGATAAACAAGCTCGAGACCCAACTCTTTGTACTCCAACCTCGTTGGGGACATGCATTAAGACGACAAGGAGCAGATCGCTCTAATACCACTGATCCAAATTTTATGAGCATAACGAAATGAATACATATTATTGACATGTGTTTAACAAAAAATAACAGAGATACAGTCAAACTGGTTTTCTATTCAATAAGGAAATAAGTTGAAATTGTAAAATGCGATGGAAACAAGTTTGCTGGAATGGTGGTAGCTTCTCTCTGAGAAGAGATGCGACGGCTGCGCTCATTCGCAAGAAGATGATTAAAATGAGGCTCTGAAGGCATTTTTACAATAAAAAAGAATTCCAAAACCCCTATACATCCAAAAACCTAACCCTAGGAGATGAAGCGCCAAAAGTCATGTGGGCCCTGTCTGGGTAAGTTAGTACATCAACTTCCCAGGGTCATAACTTTTTCATACGATCTCTGTTTTAGGAGTATGATAGCCCGTTGGAAAGGTATCATTGAGGATATTCAATTTGTGATACAAATGAATCTTCTAGCAATAATTGAGAATCTTTATCCCTAAAAACCTTCATTTAGGCCCTCAAAATGGCCCTGGAAGTTAAAACTGCTAAAAATAGTAAATTGCCTAAATTGATAGAAAACCATTTTCAGCCAGTTGGAAAAGGTGGGTGGCCACCAATATCCACCTAGATCAATCCTACCTCATTAGGAAGAAATGGTATCCATTGCGTTGAGTTCCCCCATCAGATGAGGAATTTTCTGCTGAATTTGGCCCCGGTTTTCCAGCAGTGACCAGAGGCTGGACCAGAATGTCCTGAGAAATTGACTGTCCCGATATGAGACAATGGTTTGTGGGATTAAAAAATGTGCCCAAACTTGTTGAAAGAATATCTTGGCAGTGGCCTCTACTATGATGTTCTTCTTGTAGGAAACCAGAATCACCATCTTAGAAAAGTGATCAACAACCACAAAAATCGAGTCATTTCCCTGCTTGGTGGATGGGAGGCCCAACATGTAGTCCATTGAGATGGATTCCCATGGCCTGTTAGGAGTAGGAAGAGGGGTGTATAGGCCCTATTTCCTAGTGTTTATTTTGGCAATAGAGTAGGCAGTGCAAGACCTGCTATACTTGCTGACCTCCTGTCAAAGTTTTGGCCAGTAGAAATGTTTCTATAGGATCGCCACTGTTTTTTCGACACCGAAGTGTCCTGCCACCCGAATGTATTGGGATTCCCAGATCATCTTTTATTGCTCGCTTGATGTAACATAGATATGTCCTATATGACACAACAACCCATCCTGAAGATGGAAATTATTGACAAATGTGTTTGCACCTAACATTTGGTAGGTGGTGGCGAAGTCTGGATCTGTCTCATAGAGTTGAGGCCATCCAGAGGTCTCACGGCCACAAGAGTCTATCACCGTGGTGAGTGCCATGACTGGAGGTCTGCTGAGACAATCAACGACATGATCGATGCTTCTTTTTTTATACTTGATGTTGAGGTGGAATTACTGCAAGTATGTGGACCACTTTTGATGGCGATCATTCTGAAATTTTTCTTCTGTCTACATGAGCTGCAGTGGCTTATGATCAGTGTGGATGACTATCTCCTTCCCAAGAATGTAATGTCTCCACTGGAGGCAGGATTTCACAATGGAGTAAATTTCTTTATCGTAAGTAGGGTACTTATGGACAACATCTGATATTGTCTCACTATGATAGGCCATGGGGTGGCCATGTTGAGTGAGAACGGCGGCCACCGCATATTTTGAAGCATCTGTCTCTATCTCAAAGGGCTACTACAGGTTTAAAAGTGAAAGTAATGGGGATGAACACAATCACTACTTCAAATAATCGAACGCTTGTTGTTGGGACTGGCCCCACACAAATTTCACCTTACCACCACCCCTCGTTATTTGGCTGAGGGCCCATGCAATATAGGAGAATCCCAACACGAACCTGCGGTAGAAATTGACAAGGCTTATGAAGCTCCGAAGCTCAGTGAGTGTGGTTGGGTCTAACCAGTCACAGATGACTTGTATCTTGTCTAGATCCACATGTACACCATGCTGATCAATGATGTATCCAAGGTAATGGACCCTGTCCATGCCAAAGGATCATTTTTCCAAGTTGGCATATAGCTTGTGTTGCTGCAGGGTGTGCAGAGCCTATTGAATATGCTGCAAGTTTTCGGCCCAAGTCTTGCTATAAATGAGAATGTCATCTAGATACACCACTACAAATTTATTGGTGAATGGTTGCAGGATATCATCCATCATCCTCATGAAAGTGGCTGGAGAATTTGTCAAACTAAAGCGCATGACCAACCATTCAAAAAGGCTTGCCTTTGACTTGAAGGCAGTTTTCCATACATCTGTATGTTCTATCAGGACCTGGTGGTAGCCAGACTTCAGATCAATCTTACTGAAGTATTCCCCCCCCGTGATTTGATCAAGGAGGTTGTCGATTTGGGGAATTGGGTACCGGTTTCTGACTGTGATTTTATTCAGAACCCAGTAATCAATGCAGAGTCACTAGGTTCGATATTTCTTTTGTCCCAGCATGATTGGGCTCCCGCAAGGTGATGAGATGGGATGGATGTGCCCTTGGTGGAGTATTTCTTGGATCTTTCACTTGATATCCTCATTATATAAAAGAGAGAGGCGATAGACTGGACCATTGGGCATCGATGCGCTAGGGGTCAGATCGATGGGGTGCTTGACCTGATAGTGCAGAGGCACCCCGATAGGTGAGGGGAAGATATATGAGTATTCTTCCACGACCTTATCTACTTGCTTTTTCTGTGTGGAGAGGTCAGCCATAGAGACCCTAGATGTGGCTATGATCTTTTGCTTATTCTGAGAGAGACTCACTAAGAAGAAAAACTTCCTTGTCTGAGAGATGACCTTCCTGCATTGCTTAGTAGAGATCAAGGATATAACACCAGGTGGGATTTCCTCGGGTATCCTGTACACTTTAATGTTTAAAGTAATAATAAAAATATGAGGCCTAGACTCATATACATCATGACATTTCCATAAATAAGGTGGACAAAAGAACATCACAAACTTTGAGAGGAGCAACATCACACAATACCTCATCTTTGAAGGGTTTGATGCCGTACAACAATTGACACTGCTGGATGAAGCAGAGATCACTTCCTTGGTAGAGCCATCCAATGGTGGGGAAGTCCAGATATGTCTCATAGAGTTGGGGCCATCCAGAGGTATCATGGGTGCAAGAGTCTAGCACCGTGGTGAGTTTCGCGACTGGTGGTCTGCTGAGGCAATCAACGAAACGATCGATGCTTCCTATTTTATACTTGATGTTGAGGTGGAATTGCTGCAAGTATGTTAACCACTTTTGATGGCAATCATTTTGCAATTTTCCTTATGTCTGCATGAACTACATTGGCTTATGATCAGTGTGTATCATTGTCTCCTTCCCAATAATGTAATGTCTCCACTGGCGGCAGGATTGAAAAATGGAGTACATTTATTTGTATTAAGTAGGGTACTTGTGGATAGAATCTAATAGTGTCTCACTATGATAGGCCACGGGGTGGCCGTGATGAGTGAGAATGGTGCCCACAAAAAAATGATCGACAACCACAAAACCAAGTCATTTCCCTACTTGGTGGATGGGAGGCCCAACATGTAGTCCATTGAGATTGATTCCCATGGCCTGTCAGAAGTAGGAAGAGAGGTGTATAGGCCCTGTTTCCTAGTGTTCAGTCTAGGAATAACGCAGGCAGTGCAGGACCTACTATACTTGTTGACCTCCTATCAAAGTTTTGGCCAGTAGAAATGTTTCTATAGGATTGCCACTATTTTTTCAACACCGTAGTGTCCTGCCACCCGACTGTAGTGGGATTCCTAGATCATCTTCACTCACTCTCTTGATGGAACATAGATATGGCTCAAATGACACACAACCCATCCTAAAGATGGAAATTATTGAAAAATGCGTTTGCACCCAACATTTGGTAGGTGGTGGCGAAGTTTGGATCTATCTCATAGAGTTGGGGCCATCTTGAGGTCTCATGGCCGCAAGAGTCTATCGACATGGTGAGTGCCATGACTGGTGGTCTGTTGAAACAATCAAGGATGCGATCAATGCTTCTTGTTTTATACTTGATGTTGAGGTGGAATTGCTGCAAGTATGTGGACCACTTTTGATGACGATCATTCTGAAATTTTCCTTGTGTCCACATGAGCTGCAGTGGCTTATGATCAGTGTGGATGACTGTCTCCTTCCCAAGAATGTAATGCCTCCATTGGCAGCATGATTGCACAATGGAGTAAATTTCTTTATCGTAAGTAGGGTACTTATGGAAAACATCTGATAATGTCTCACTATGATAGGCCATGGGGTGACCATGCTGAGTGAGAACGACACCCATCGCATAGTCTGAAGCATCTGTCTCGATCTCAAAGGGATGCTGCAGGTTTGGTAGTGAAAGTACTGGGGATGAGCACAAGCGCTGC
>ML786425.1:259805-272166 GCA_009831015.1 Picea engelmannii
GTCCCAGCATGATTGGGCTCCCGCAAGGTGATGAGCTAGGATGGATGTGCCCTTGGTGGAGTATTGCTTGGATCTTTCACTTGATCTCCTCATTATATAAAAGAGAGAGGCGATAGACTGGACCATTGGGCATCGATGCGCTAGGGGTCAGATCGATGGGGTGCTTGACCTGATAGTGCAGAGGTACCCCGATAGGTGAGGGGAAGATATATGAGTATTCTTCCATGACCTTATCTACTTGCTTTTTCTGTGTGGAGAGGTCAGCCACAGAGACCCTAGATGTGGCTATGATCTTTCGCTTATTCTGAGAGAGACTCACTAAGAAGAAAAACTTCCTTGTCTGAGAGATGACCTTCCTGCATTGCCTAGTAGAGATCAAGGAAATAACACCAGGTGGGATTGCCTCGGGTATCCTGTACACTTTAATGTTTAAAGTAATAATAACAATATGAGGCCTAGACTCATATACATCATGACTTTTCCATAAATAAGGTGGACAAAAGAACATCAGAAACTTTGAGAGGAGCAACATCACACAATACCTCATCTTTGAAGGGTTTGATGCCGTACAAAAATTGACACTGCTGGATGAAGCAGAGATCACTTCCTTGGTAGAGCCATCCAATGGTGGGGAAGTCCAGATATGTCTCATAGAGTTGGGGCCATCCAGAGGTATCATGGGTGCAAGAGTCTAGCACCATGGTGAGTTTCGCGACTGGTGGTCTGCTGAGGCAATCAACGAAACGATCGATGCTTCCTATTTTATACTTGATGTTGAGGTGGAATTGCTGCAAGTATGTTAACCACTTTTGATGGCAATCATTCTGCAATTTTCCTTGTGTCTGCATGAACTACATTGGCTTATGATCAGTGTGTATCATTGTCTCCTTCCCAATAATGTAATGTCTCCACTGGCGGCAGGATTGCAAAATGGAGTACATTTCTTTGTATTAAGTAGGGTACTTGTGGATAGCATCTAATAGTGTCTCACTATGATAGGCCACAGGGTGGCCGTGATGAGTGAGAATGGTGCCCACAAAAAAATGATCGACAACCACAAAAACCAAGTCATTTCCCTACTTTGTGGATGGGAGGCCCAACATGTAGTCCATTGAGATGGATTCCCATGGCCTGTCAGAAGTAGGAAGAGAGGTGTATAGGCCCTGTTTCCTAGTGTTCAGTCTAGGAATAACGTAGGCAGTGCAGGACCTACTATACTTGTTGACCTCCTATCAAAGTTTTGGCCAGTAGAAATGTTTCTATAGGATTGCCACTATTTTTTCAACACCGTAGTGTCCTGCCACCCGATTGTAGTGGGATTCCTAGATCAGCTTCACTCACTCTCTTGATGGAACATAGATATGGCTCAAATGACACACAACCCATCCTAAAGATGGAAATTATTGAAAAATGCGTTTGCACCCAACATTTGGTAGGTGGTGGCAAAGTTCGGATCTATCTCATAGAGTTGGGGCCATCTTGAGGTCTCATGGCCGCAAGAGTCTATCGACATGGTGAGTGCCATGACTGGTGGTCTGTTGAAACAATCAACGATGCGATCAATGCTTCTTGTTTTATACTTGATGTTGAGGTGGAATTGCTGCAAGTATGTGGACCACTTTTGATGGCGATCATTCTGAAATTTTCCTTGTGTCCACATGAGCTGCAGTGGCTTATGATCAGTGTGGATGACTGTCTCCTTCCCAAGAATGTAATGCCTCCATTGGCAGTAGGATTGCACAATGGAGTAAATTTCTTTATCGTAAGTAGGGTACTTATGGACAACATCTAATAATGTCTCACTATGATAGGCCATGGGGTGACCATGCTGAGTGAGAACGACACCCATCGCATAGTCTGAAGCATCTGTCTCGATCTCAAAGGGATGCTGCAGGTTTGGTAGTGAAAGTACTGGGGATGAGCACAAGCGCTGCTTCAAATTATTGAACTCTTGTTGTTGGGACTGACCCCATGCAAATTTCTCCTTACCACCACCCCTGGTTATTTGGCTGAGGGCCCATGTAATATGGGAGAATCCCAACATGAACCTGCCATAGAAATTGGCAAGGCCCAAGAAGCTCCGAAGCTCAATGAGTGTGGTTGGGGCTGGGTAGTCACGGATGACTTGGATCTTGACAGGATCCACATGTATGCCATGATCATCAATGATGTATCCTAGGCAATGGACCTTGTCCATGTCGAAGGAGCATTTTTCCAAGTTGGCATATAGCTTGTGCTGCCACAGGGTGTGCAGAACCTGCTAAATATGCTGCAAGTGTTCGACCCAATTCTTTCTGTAAATGAGAATTTCATCCATATACACCACTACAAAAGTATTGGTGAATGGTCGCAGGATATCATCCATCATCCTCATGAAAGTGGCTGGAGGATTTGTCAAATGAAAGGGAATGACCAACCATTCAAAAAGGCCTTCCTTTGACTTGAAGGAAGTTTTCCATACATATGTATGTTCTATCACGACCTGGTGGTAGCCATACTTTAGATCAATCTTACTGAAGTATTTGGCCCTCATGAGTTGACCAAGGAGGTCGTCGATTCGGGGAATCAGGTACCAGTTTCTGACTATGATTTTATTCAGAGCACGATAATCAATGCATAGTCGCCAATTTCCATCTTTCTTCTATACCAACATGATTGGGCTCCCACAAGGTGATGAGATGGGATGGATGTGCCCTTGTGGAGTAGTTATTGGATCTATCGCTTGATCTCCTCATTCTCTAACAGAGAGCGGCGATAGACTGGCCCATTGGGCAATTGTGTGGTCAGATCGATGGGGTGCTTGACCTGGCAGTGAAGAGGTACCTCGGTAGGTGAGGAGAAGAGATCTAAGTATTCTTCCACAACCTTATCTACTTGCTTATGCTATGTGGAGAGGTTGACCGCAGAGACCCTGGTTGTGGTCATGATATTTTGGTTATTCTGAGAGAGAATCATGAAGAAGACAAACTTCCCCGTATGAAAGATGACCTTCGTGCATTCCTTAGCAGAGATCAAGGAAATAACACTAGGTGGGACTTCCTCGGGTATCCTGTACAATTTCTTGTTCAAAGTAATAATAACACTATGAGGCCTAGAATCATATACAACATGACGTTTCCATAAATAAGGTTGGCCCAAAAGAACATCACAAAATTTGAGAGGCGAAACATTAAACAATAACTCATCTTTGAAGGGATATATTCCATATGACAGTCGACACTGTTGGATGACGCAGATATATATTCCTTGGTGGAGCCATCCAATGGTGTAGTTTTGTGGGTGTGGCATTATCGATAGGGCCAACCGCTTGACAACATTTTCTGAGATGAGGTTCATCTGGCTACCGCTATCAACGATGAAGTGCAACAGGGTGCCTTTTAACCACATATGTGAATGGAAGAGGTGTTCTTCTTCTTCTGGCTCATCTGGTTCACCAGGCTGGAGCTTGGTGGTAGCAACGGTCTAATTGGGTTCCACATCAATGATCCATCTTCCCCTTTCTGGTTCTAGTTCAAAGTCAGAACTTGCATCTGCTTCAGAGGGTTTCACTTCAGCCACCAACAATTGTGTTGAACGACAGTCAACAGTGTTATGCCAAGGGCTCTTATGGAAGTCACACCACTTCCTGATATCTTTCTTTGTCTTTCTAGTATCCTTTTCTTACGGCTTGGAATGGTTGTCTTGATACTATCCATATTTTCTCTGTCATTTTTTCTATGGGTTGGGGTTGCCCTTTCCTGGATTTTGTTGTGAGGGGTTCCCAGGCCCAAATTGACGCGTCTTTTGTTTGAGCTTCTACTCAATTTTGATGACATATCAGTAGGATGCGCCCAAGGATGAGATGTCTAGAAATTCCATTTTAGTATGGATGTATCTATACAGAGAACCATGATACTTGAGCACCAGATGTCGCTCCAAATATTTGATACCCAACTTGGTGCGCAAGGTATGGAAGATATTTGTGAAATTTGGCACTGCTTGGTCTCTTTCTTGCCATAGTGTGGTCAATTTTTTATACAAGTCGTCATAACTTCCGACAGGGTAGTACTGTTCCTTAATAGAATCCCTAAAGGATTCCCAGGTGGCTGTGAATTTAAATAATGAGGGTTCCTTTGTTTCCTTTTGCTCACAGAAAGTTTCCCACCAATATTTTACATGGGGAACGACATTGAGGAGTGCAAAAGTAATATTTTCTCTATTTGAAAAGTTATGGATAGAAAAATACCCTTATAGTAGGTTCAACCACTTATATACAACATCTACGTCTATCTAACCTTCAAATATAGGAATATCAAAGTTTATTTGTACCTTGAAGGGGGTGGTGCCTCTGCTAGAAGAAGATGCACCGCCTATTGGTAACCACAGAAGGATTTGTGCGAAACTATACATCATCTCGTTCCTTTGTTATGTGAGGGATTCCTCAATCAATAGTTTGAAAGGATCTCCTATCCCATCATATTTATTTTCTCCTGCCATGAGAGTTCACTTTGGCGTACGAGATATTTTTTCCTCAAGAGAAACAAGCTCGAGACCCAACTCTTTGTACTCCGACCTCGTTGGGGACATGCATTAAGACGATAAGGAGAAGACCGTTCTAATACCACTGATCCATATTTTATGAGAAGAACGAAATGACTATAGATTATTAACAGGTCTTTAAAACAAAATAACATATATTTAGTAAAACTGGTTTTCTATTCAATAAGGAAATAAGCTGAAACTATAAAATGCAGTGGAAACAAGCTTGCTGGAATGGTGACGGCTTATCTCTGAGAAGAGATGTGGCGACCATGCTCATTCACAAGAAGATGATTAAAATGAGGCTCTGAAGGAATTTTTACAATAAACAAGAATACCCAAAACCCTATACATCCAAAAAACCTAACCCTAGGAGATGAAGCGCCAAAACGCATGTGGGCCCCGTCTGGGTAAGTTAGTACATCAACTTCCCAGGGTTGTAACTTTTCAATATGATCTCTGTTTTAGGCGTATGATAGCCCGTTGGAAAGGTATCATTGAAGAGATTCATTTTTGTGTCTAAATAATTCCTTAGAATATCATTGAGAATCTTGATCCCTAAAAACCTTCATTTAGGCCCTCAAAATGGCCCCGAAAGTTAAAACTGCTAAAAATAGTAAATTGCCAAAATTGCCAGAAAAATGTTTTGAGCTAGTTGGAAAAGGTGGGTGGACATAGATATCCACCTAGATCAATCCTCCCTCCTTAGGAGGAAATTCTCTCCATTTCATTGATTCCCCCCATAAGATGAGGAAATCTGAGCTGAATTTGGCCTCGGGTGAGCCACTTGCCTTGGCGCAGGCGCTGCCCTACTTTGACGACTCGATAAAGCTGAATCCTTTGCTATCGATTGTCCTTGATATATGTGTCCAAAATATGATCAATGAATTCCTATTGTATGCAGTCAGGGTTGAGCTCTGTTGGTGTCAACTGTTCTGTTAGATCTACGGTGTCCAATAATGGTGGGATATAAGGGCGAAGGAGATCCACATTGAACAATGGGTGCAGGCCAAGGAAAGGAGGAATGTTGAGCTCAAAAAAATTATCCCCCATGGCCTTGGTGATGGAGTATGAGCCATAACAGAGTTGGAAAATATTTTGATGGGGTCCTGTAAGGCGTTCTTTCTGCAAGTGCAACCAAACTTTGTCACCCACCTAAAACTTATGTGGAACCCGATGTTGATCATGGCGCTACTTGTACTTGTCATTGGACTTCTGTAGGATATCTTGAACCTATTGGCAGATGTGCTGGATCCACTCAATGAACTGAGTGGTTTTTTCAGCTTCAATTGGAGTAGGATATGAGTCATTCGAGGTGACCGCAAGGGGAAGTGCAACATCTAGGGGACCCAATGGTTGGAATCCCAACCCCACCTAAAAGGGGCTGTGGCTAGTTGAGATATGAATGGCTTGGTTGTATCTATTTTGGACATAGGGAAGGCTCTCATCCCATGTGCAAGGGTTCTTTGAATTATACATGTGAAGGATATGCACAATCATTCGATTTACGACCTTGAGTTGGCCATCTGTCTGGGGGTGGAAGGTCGTGGATTTGGTGAGCTTGGTGTCCAGCAGTGATTAGAGGCTTGACCAAAATGTGATGAGAAATCAACTGCCCCGATCTGAGACAATGGTTTGTGGGATTCGAAAATGTATCCAAACTCGTTCAAAGAAGAGCTTGGCAGTGGCCTCTGTTGTGATGTTCTTCTTGCAGGCAACCAAAATCCCCATCTTAGAAAAGCAATCAACAACCACAAAAACACAATCAATACCCTACTTGGTGGACGGGAGGCCCGACATGTAGTCTATTGAGATGGATTCCCATAGGCTGTCAGGAGTATGAAGATGGGTTTACATGCCCTCTTTATTAGTGGTTAGTTTGGCAATAACGTAGGCAATGCAAGACCTGATATACTTGCCGACCTCCTGTCAAAGTTTTGGCCTGTAGAAATGTTTCTGTAGTATTACCACTGTCTTTTCGATGTCAAAGTGTCCTTCCACCTGACTTTAGTGGGATTCCCAGATCATCTTCTCTCACTTGCTTGATGGAACACAGATATGGACCAGACAACAAAACAACCCATCCTGAAGATTGAAATTATCGACAATTGCATTTTCACCCAACATTTAGTAGGTGGTGGTGAAGTCCGAATCTATCTCATAGAGTTGGGGCCATCTAGAGGTCTCTTGGATGCAAGAGTCTATCACTGTGGTGAGTGCTATGACTGGCGGTCTGCTTAGGCAGTCAACGATGCGATTGGTGCTTCTTGTTTTATACTTGATGTTGAGGTGGAATTGCTGCAAGTATGTGGACCACTTTTGATGGCGATCATTCTGCAATTTTCCTTGTGTCTGCATGAACTGCAGTGGCTTATGATTAGTGTGGATGACTGTCTCCTTCCCAAGAATGTAATGTCTCCAATGGCGGAAGTCTTGCACAATGGAGTACATTTTTTTGTCATAATTAGGGTACTTACAAACAACATCTGATAGTGTCTCACTATGATAGTCCACGGGGTGGCCGTATTGAGTGAGAATGATGCCCACTGCATAGTCTGAAGCATCTATCTCGATATCAAAGGGATTATGTAGGTCTGGTAGTGAAATTACTAGGGATGAGAACAAGTGCTACTTCAAATCATCGAACGTTTGTTGTTGGGACTAGACCCAAGAAAATTTTGCCTCACCACCACCCCTAGTTATTTGGCCGAGGGCCATGCAATATGGGAGAATCCCAACACGAACCTGCAGTAGAAATTGGCAAGGCCCAAGAAGATCCAAAGCTCAGTGAGTGTGGTTGGGCTGGCCAGTCATAGATGACTTGGATCTTAGCTAGATCCACATGTATGCCATGTTGATCAATGATGTATCCCAGGTAATGGACCTTGTCCACGTCGAAGGAGCATTTTTCCAAGTTGGCATATAGCTTGTGCTGCCACAGGGTGTGCATAACCTGTTGAATATGCTGGAAGTGTTCGACCAAAGTCTTGCTGTAAATGAGAATGTCAAACAGATACACCACTACAAAAGTATTGGTGAATGGTCGCATGATATCGTCCATCATCCTCATGAAAGTGGTTGGAGCATTTGTCAAACCAAAGGGTATGACCAACTATTCAAAAAGGCCTTCCTTTGACTTGAAGGTGGTTTTCCATACATCTGTCTATTCTATCGGGACCTGGTGGTAGCCAGATTTAAGATCAATCTTACTGAAATATTTGGCACCCGTGAGTTTATCAAGGAGGTTGTCGATTCAGGGAATTGGGTACCAGTTTCTGACTGTGATTTTATTCAGAGCCCGGTAATCAATGCAGAGTCGCTAGGTTCCATATTTATTCTGTACCAGCACGATTAGGCTCCCGCAAGGTGATGAGCTGGGATGGATGTGTCTCTTTTGGAGCAGTTCTTGGATCTATCGCTTGATCTCCTCATTCTATAATAGAGAGTGACGATATACTATCCCATTGGGCAGCGGTGCGTCGTGGGTCAGATCGATGGGGTGTTTGACTTGGTAGTACAGAGGTACCTCGGTAGGTGAGGAGAATATATTTGAGTATTATTCCATGACCTTATCTATTTTCTTCTGCTGTGTGGAGAGGTTGGCCGTAGAGACCCTGGATGTGGTTGTGATCTTTTGCTTTTTCTGAGAGTGAATCACGAAGAAGACAAACTTCCCTGTCTAAGAGATGGCCTTCCTGCATTGCTTAGCAAAGATCAAGGAAATAGCACTAGGTGGGGTTGTCTCTGGTATCCTGTACAATTTCTTGTTCAAAGTAATAATAACACTAAGGGGCCTAGACTCATATATAGCATGAAATTTCCATAAATAAGGTTATCCCAAAAGAACATCACAAAATTTGAGAGGAGAAACATCACACAATACCTCGTCTTTGAAGGGATTGATGTTGTACGATAGTCGACACTGTTGGCTGATGCGAAGATCGCTTCCTTGGCAGAGCCATCCAATGGTGTAGGGTTGTGGGTGTGTCATTATTGGCAGGGCTAGCCACTTGATGACCTCTGCTGAGATGAGGTTATTTTGGATACTGCTATCAATGATGAAGTGCAATGGGGTGCCTTTTACCCACATCTATGAATGGAAGAGGCATTCTCCTTCTTCTAGTTCATCTGGTTCACCAGTCTGGAGATTAGTGGTAGCAACAGTGGCACTGGGTTCCATGTCAATAATCCGTATTCCCCTTTCTGGTTCTGGCTCAGAGTTAGAACCCGCATCTGATTTAGAGGATTTCACTTCGACCGACAATGACTGCTTTGAACGACAGTTAGCAGTTTTATGCCAAGGGCTCTTATGGAAGGGCTTTTATACCACTTCCTGATATCTTTCTTTGTCTTTCTGGTGTCCTTCTTTGCTTGTGGCTTGGACTAGTTGTCCTGATACTGTCCATATTTTCTATTTCCTTTGTTCTGTGGGTTGGGGCTGCCCTTTCCTGGCTTTTGTTGTGAGGGGTTCCCAGTACCAAATTGCTACGTCTTTTGTTTGAGCTTTTGCTTAATTTTTATGGCATATAGGTAGGCCGTGCCCAAGGATGAGATGTCCAGAAATTCCATTTCATTCTGGATGTATCTATGTAGCGTTCCATGATACTTGAGCACCAGATGTCACTTTGAACATTTGATACCCATCTTGGTGCGCAAGGTATGGAATATATTTTTGAAATCTGGCACTGCTTGGTCTCTTTCTTGCCACAGTGTGGTCCATTTGGTATACAAGTCATCATAACTTCTGTCAGGGTAGTATTGTTCCTTAATAACATCCCTAAAGGATATCGAGGTGGCCATGACCGTAAATAATGAGGGTTTGTTTCCTTTTGCTCACAAAAAATTTCCCACCAATATTTGACATGGGGAACGACTTTGAGGAGCGCAAAAGTAATATTTTCTCTATTTGAAAAGTTATGGACATAAACATACCCTTCTAGTAGGTTCAACCACTTATCTACAACATCTGCATCTATCTGACCTTCAAATATAGGAATATCAAAGTTTATTTGTACCTTTAAGGGGGCGGCGCCTCCGGTTGAAGAAAATGCATTTCCTATTGGTAACTGCCGAAGGATTTGCGTGAAACTATCCATCCTCTCATTCCTTTGTTGCGTGAGGGATTCCTTAATCAACAGCTTGAAAGGATCTCCTATCCCATCATATTTATTTTCTCATGCCATGAGAGGTTGCTTGGGCGTGCGAGAGATTTTTTCCTCAAGAGAAACAAGCTCGAGACCCAACTCTTTGTACTTCGACCTCGTTGGGGACATGCATTAAGATGACAAGGAGCATACCGCTCTGATACCAATAATATGGATTTTATGAGTATAATGAATTGACTACATATTATTAACCAGTGTTTAACACAAAATAATAGATATTCAGTAAAACTGGTTTTCTATTCAATTAGGAAATAAGCTAAAACTGTAAAATGCAGCAGAAACAAGCTTGCTAGAATGGTGGCGGCTTATCTCTGAGAAGAGATGTGACAACTACACTCATTCACAAGAAGATAATTACAATGAGGCTCTGAAGGCATTTTTACAATAAACAAGAATTCCAAAAACCCTAGACATCCAAAACCCTAACCATAGGAGATGAAGCGCCAAAAGTCATGTGGGCCCCGTCTGGGTAAGTTAGTACATCAACTTCCCGGGGTCGTAACTTTTGCATACGATCTCCGTTTTAGGTGTATGATAGCATGTTGGAAAGGTATCACTGATGAGATTCATTTTGGGGGCTCAATCATGCCTTCATGTATTATTGATAAGCTTGAACCCAGAAAACCTTCATTTAGGCCCTCAAAATGGCCCTGAAAGTTAAAACTACTAAAAATAGTAAATTGCCAAAATTGCCAAAAAACTGTTTTGAGCCAGTTGGAAAACGTGGGTGGCCACTGATATCCACTTGGATCACCATTTATATTGAGTGAAAGAAACCTTAGCTTCCTTTAAATATTGATGGAGAATTATTTTATGCATCTACTACTAGGGAATACATTGGAATGTCTATTAATCTCACCACTAATCTCAAGAGCATGCAAAGGCTTCATGAAGATTGTAAAGACATTGTGATAAAAAAATTGTACTTTGCAGCAAGATGTTGAAGAATCTACATTCAATATTGAAATATTTCCTTGAAGAATACTTCATATAATGTAAGGATTTTTATGAATCGACGTTGAAGGTTGATAGGATTAATGGTATAAGTATGATTTGGTTTAGTGTGTATATTTTGAAGGACTCTTTGAGGAAGAGAAATAAAGACAACTTTTTATGTGAGAGTCATGACAAGAGTTTAAGTTTTTTTTTGGTTTACTTTAAGTTTCAAAAATTTAGATTCACAAACTCATTGTCATTGGTTCTCACCCACTCACACTTCTTAAATCCCTCACATTTTTTTGTAGTTTCAATTTCAAAATAAAGTTTGTTTCTTCACCTTCATTATGCAGGAACATTTTCTAGAAATGCATGCTAAGAAACTTGCCATTTTTTCATTTCAAGCCTGTATATGCATTTTGGTTAACATATCAGCAAGAAACAATATGGTTATTTAAATTGTTCACTCTCTTGTCATGTCAAAATCCTTTCCTTTCACTTCCAACAGTCCTGTAAGAATATTTTGGAATCCTTTAGTAGTGAACCATTAGCATCGGTAGCCTTTTTGTAGACTTAGTAAAAGAAATATGGACAACAGATTTGATCACCCTTACAACATGTTGAAATATTATATTTCCTATGAGAGTTTGGTGGCTGCAAAGAAGGAGCGCCTGTTATAACCCTAAACTGCACCAGACATGCATAGCTGGCATCGGGCCATCTTAATTGCTATCTTTGCCAAGCCATCACTGAACATCTCTTCTAAAAACCATTGTTTTGAAGGTGTACATGCCCTACACCACTACTTCCCATGTACACATGCTTGCTGCACCACTACAACCCATGTACACTCGCAAAAAATCGTGAAAAATGAAAATTGAAAATGGATACGGGTTTTCGGGCCATTACTGTTAAGCCCTAAATATTGGCTCATAACCCCTTAACTGGGGCATATTACATTAGTAATGTTATTTTATTTATGTCATCTTTATTCCATTAGTTGTAATTATACCTCCTAGTCTCCTATATATACCAAGGAGACATTTTCATTTGGGATCATCTTGTACTTGAACATTTTATGTGGGGTAAAAGGAGGTTGCTCCCTCGAAGAGGATTATTATCTAAAATTCTCTCTTTTTCAAGGCATTGATTACTTATTCTGAGGTTTTTCTATGCTATATTTATATTTGGTTCCTAACATATGGTATCCGAGCTCAAGGTCTTGGGGTTTCGCTGCTACATCTGAGAAACCTTGGAATTTTTGCTATAACTTTTTTTATACAAAGTTTCAGAGGGAACGACTTGGAAAATATTTAGTAGACGGATCAAGGTACGTTGGGTTAGAATTTAATCTCCTGAGGCCTTATACTTTCAGAGATGTAGTCTGTGCAAGATAGGGTTCTGGAATCATCCTGAAATGAGTCATTGCGGAATTTTCGCCATAAAATGTTTTATGTAACATTTCAGACCCTAAAATATGGAGGATATTCACATAAATTAGTAAGGTATCTGTGGTAAAAATTTCATCTTCTGGGTCATCTTACATTTGTATATACACCTTGTGGAAGATAGGGTATCTGACTAGTCCTATTGACTAGTTTCAAGAAGGTGTTCCAGGTAAAAAAATCATAACTCCTTCCTAGGGTATCCAAATTGAGTGAGACTAGTTGCATTAGATAGTGGACAACCTGTAGTATTTCTGGTACAAGGTTCATAATTTTATATCAATTTTTTTGTGCGAG
>ML786425.1:293070-325972 GCA_009831015.1 Picea engelmannii
AATTCTTCAAATTTATGACCCTTGGAAAGATTTCACTTCTTCTGTCTTCTTCAGGAATAAGAACTAGTTCTGCTGCTAGAAGAACCCTCCGAACCGCCAGCTTCCTTCCCAGAGGAATTGTCCGCCGCTGGTCCTTTACCTCTGGGATGGACCTTTTTCGAGGTGCTCCTCTCAGTGTGGACACTGATATGACCATGTTTCTGTACCTCAGGTTCATGCTGCATTTGTCTTTGTAGGTTGGATAAGCTCTGCAGTAAAACTGCGTTAATTTCTGTTTGCTTCTCTTGTTCTTTCATCATCCTCTCATTGTCATCCTTGCAGCTTTGTAATTCGACCATGAGGCTCCTCACAGTCTCAACTAGATCTGGAGGGGTCCCTACCACCCTCCTTTCATCAGACTCTTCGTCTCTATTGTGGGAGCCCTCCCCCACTTCATGGTGAGTCACCATTCTATACGTCTACAATTTCCTGCGGTTGATCTTCCGCTTGTGTGAAAAAGAAAAACGTTGGTTGTTAGTCAATGTTTATATTCATTTATAACTAGTACATAATTAATATTTTTCACATGCACATGCACAATAGGATTTTTCATTCTTAACCTTGACTTGTGATTAAGGGGGTTAAGATAGAGGGTTACTATTTTTAGGAGTAGTCCAAATGGAATCTCTACGCAACCCGTTCATGAGCCCAAGCAGGCCAAGTGTTGTAACCATTCTCTGATACCAATTTGTAACACACACACACTATGGGAGCTAAGATTTTTCACCTTTTTCTTTCTTCTTCATTGTCGAGGGATAGAGTTCCTGAATTCTTACAAGGTTATGGCATAGGCTAGGTCTACCAATCGGGACCTTCACCCAACCAATTCACGAGTTCTTTTGTTGAAAATCCATCGTGTACAATTCACGCACTAAGCATAGGATTTAATTCCACGTGTCCATTGGTTGTGATCCTGGGCTAATTCAAGAGGTGCCTTTTTCATTTCGAGACTTTGGACACCGGGAGTTTGAAATGCATGGAAGCTGAATCCTTCGACACCCCGAAACCCGAAATTTCAGTCAAACCAAGACTTATCTAGGATTTCACCTATCAGGACTTTGCGTATCGGGATTTCATGATGTACAATGACAAGAGGTCTCGTAACTGAGTTTCCTGGGAGATGAAGCTTCGAAGCTCATGTATATACTCTACACTCATTTTGGGTTTTCACAAGTCGGGATTTCATGATGTACGATGACAAGAAGTCTCGCATCTAAGTTTCCCGGGAGCCGAAGCTCTGAAGCTCATGTATATACACTATGCTCATTTCAGGGTTTCGCAAGTCGGGATTTAGCGTCTGGTGAATACAAGAAAACTAACCCTTAGGTTTCCTGGTTGCCGAAACACCAAAATACCAAGCTCTAAGAGACCCACTCTCTCTCGTGCAAGGTTTTCAAACTTAGGCCTTAAAGTCCTTCATCGGGTTCCTGGGTAGATTTTCACCAGGGTTTATGACCAGACTGAGAGGTCTTCTTAAATCCCTAAGCTATTAACTTCTGTAATAGATAATAAGCAAATTCATGATTTTACTAAGGTGGTAGTCCTTTCAGGGAACTTACCCCGGCTCTGGAATGTAAGGGAACGATCCCGAAAGGGTGTCCCTATGGAGAATCTATCCAGGGCAGCATGAGAGGCAACTAAGGGAAACAAATCTCCCGAGAGCAGACTTGAAAGATGACTTCGTTCAAATACATATATCTATATATATAAACCGAATGTGGACATTCCAACATAAGCATGCAACCACCATTTCCGATCAAAACACCATGCATACATTTCTACACAGAAACCATTCATAAGTGTTCAAACCATGAGCATATATTCCAATATATTCAATGCAAGACACAAGATATAAACACTTATCAGAAAACACTAGGTGATGCAACTACTGAGAGGGGTGTTCGTTTCCATCCAACTGTAGGCTTAGTGATTCCCAACGAATTTAACACTAGCCACCCTCGAGCTAGACCACGATGCTTTGAGACTCAGTCTCTTAATTCCCACTCGTTGGAAGTCTAGAACGAAGGTTACTCTCCTTCTCCTCTACTCATGACTCACTATATTTCCTGGAGTTCCTCTGGTTCTCCTCCCATGAATTCCTATCGTGTGTGTGTGTCTATCTGTATGCTCCCCTCTCCCCCCCCTTCCACACTTATTTCCTCCTATGAGGTTGCGTGTGGCATGGAATTCCCTGTCTGATGGTCAGGTCTGAGAGATTCTACGGATGGGCAGTTTTCCCCATCCCCTCATTTACTCTTGAGGAGCCTCCCCACCTACCGTCCGGGTGGGTAATTCATTTCGGGGTCTGAGAGTGAGCTTTGATTTTCTCAAGCACGTACAAACCAATATGGTTTGGTTAAGTGGAAGTTAATGTAGCCACTCTCAGCCCCTTCCACCATCTCTCATCAGCCATCGTGGTCTCTTTTCAGCACATCCCCCTCTCGAAAGTCATGCAACACATATTCATACATCATTTACATTCCTTGGACCTTTTATACTAAGGTTCATTAATTCAAACATTCACAATCTTTGAGTTTTCCATATTTCTTGGCCAGTATAGTTATTTTTATAGACTGGGGGAAACAGGGTGTTACACCCATTCAAAAAAGAAGCATGAGAGCATAGAAACTCTGCCCATTTCAATATTCCCCCGTTGCCCCAATATTTTGCAACCATATTGTGAGTTCGAGCCAGAATTCCTTCTTCCTCCTTTGCAAATACTTGCCCTTTCCCTAGAGAGAACTGAAGAGGAGAAGAACACGTGGAAGTAGTTGGTGCATGGTGAAGAGGATCCCAGGACCAAGTTTGAGGAGCAGTGTCAGTCTCATGTTGTAAACGACTCTTGTGAGATTAATATAAAGAATTACTTTTTCCATCCCGCCAAATGATGTCTTCAATCTTCGTGATTTTGTTTACATTTTTTGATTATGATGTCTAACCCACTAATCCATATATAGAATGCATGCTTGTAGTTTCTTGTTTGTCTTTTGGTGAATGCAGGTCAGCCTTGGGAGGAGACTTACAGTCAGGAAACAACCAAGCGCAAAGGGATCAACACTGAACACAGAGTTTAAGGTATGCCTACTAGATCCCTATACTTTGTCTTTTATGTATGATTGTGTGGTAATGTCGGGATAGTTGATAAAAAGTAGGAGACTTTAGATGGTTAGCTCTGCCTACATTTTAGAACCTAGGTGTAGTCCGTAGATGGGTTTTCCCGCTATAGCAGTGCCCTAACACTTGTGGGTTCATTTGGAATTGGGAAAGAACCTTTACATTGTTGATCCTTCACTTTTGTTGAGTGCCCTCCCCCCATGTACACATGATTTATATAGATCTAGCCATTTCAACAATTATGGTAAAGCATCATGTTTGGATCTTGGTGTATGGATTCCCTCACTTACATGGACACTTTTGGCACATGGAGTTATGATTGACATATTTTAATTCTACGTCTAATTGGAGCTAACTATGTGCTTAGACCTCATTTCAAGGGTCTTTCTTTACTTACAACATAAAATATACCTAATGTACGAGCCCAAAATATAGGAAATGATGATATTGATTCTTTTGAGGTGTTTGCACATGAGAAAAGGTGAAAATATGATACACCAATCAATCTAACAATAAATGAAGTAAGAAACACTCTTGAAAACTTGTAAAAATGATCAAGGCCTAGCAATAGAAGGACACGGTACTTCCCTGGAAATTTTAATGAAGAACATGGCTCTGATTATGATAGCCTCTGTGTCTTGGAACAAGATTTTTACTTGATCCAAATACTGAGGGGAGTAAGGGTTGTGTCAACCTCATGCTATCTTTAACATCAACAGTCACAGTCCAAGGTACATTCTTGTAGCAACAAATTGAGTATTAAGAAACTTGGAGATAAAATCATTTAGTCAATGCTTCATTAGTGAAATTTTTTGTGGTATGAATCAAGGAAACTCCTTGTCACTATTAAATGATTATGAGAATAGGAAATTTTGAACATCAATGAGAGATATGTTTCATTGTTATTCATTGGTCCATCTGATTAATATGTCCCCGATTGAGAGATAATTATGGATCAACTTCTTTATGAATGTTTCACCTACATGTCCTCTATCTCTTAATGATGACATATATTCCAATAAACATGATTATGGAAATAAATTGTATCTCACATCCTATAGAGTGTTAAGAAGATTATGCCCCAATTTTAAACACTGGCAGGACTTTGCTATCGAGTGTTAAGAAAATATCTTTGAGTGTAACATTTTTGAGGATGTACCTAAAAATTTCCAAGAGGAATTTCAAAAGATCTAAATACCTTCTGATGTTACAACTGAGGATACACAAGATCTTATATGTGATTATGTATCTTTTTCTTTCCCTCATGATTACAAATCCGAAGAATAATTAGATGAAGAACATGAAGAATATTATTCCTATAAGTGTTTGGAAAGTGATGATTGTATTGAGAGATTGGTTTAAGTTAATATTCAAAACCAACAAAGTTGTGAGGCTTATCCCATAACAAAGAATGGACAATCCTTTGTAGATGCTCATGGTTCAAGATTGCACTAAGAAAACTATTTATACCCTACCATTGATAATAAGCATAATGATCGTGAGTAGATTTTTGTTTTGGAAAAAATATAATAATGATCATTGGATACCAATATCACATTGAAGAAGAAACACTGGTTGAAATCTCACAAGGGGAGATGGAAATAAAATCATTTTATAGAAATAAATAAAAAGAAGAAAATGTTGTTGAAATTGACTCAAAACCTCATAGTTCTTGTTTCCCTATCATCTATAGTGACATTGAAATACAAAAAACAAGAAAGGAGAAAAGCTCTGACTATTAACAAAATGGATCAAGTAATACATTCTCCTCACGTGATTATATTCATCATGGACAAATTTTCAATTTTTAATAAGGAAGAAAACTATGGATATAATGACTTGTACATTAAAACATAATGTGTTGTTGGAAAAAGAGTGATGAGAAGGAGAAAAACAAAGTCTTGCAATACCATCCCTTGAATAATATTATTGAAATGGATCAAATAAATATAATGGGGGTTTACATAATATCATGGTATGAGTGTGTTCATCAACATAGGTAAAACACATAGATATGTTATTATATTGAGATTTGGATGGACCAGGTTATCATAAATGCATCATTGTGCCACCAGAAGGATATATGCCCATCTCTCAGAAGCATATTGAATGACATACTAGCTTCTCATTGGTAGTTGTTCAAAATTTCGTTATTCTGGTAAAGAATGAAGCACTAGGGTAAATATCATGGGCTCTATAAGATATTTTCTTGTCTTCATTGGCTTTATGACTTATTTATTCTATTTTGTTTTAATGACTAGAGGTAGGATAGATAAAGCTTGTACATAATAATCTCACTCTCGAGCACTTTAGTGTTTACAACAAATTTTTATTGGTTTTGAAGCAATGAAACAAGAGAGGTTGGTTTTAGGATTAAAATGACTCCATGCTTGAGGAGAAAAGGCACAAGTCTGCGACTCTTGATGCTTTTCAGGAAAGCATCATCCCTAGGTAGGAGCTAGATGTTGTAACTCCAAATTTTCACCTTGGGTCTTGGGCCTTTGATAACCTTTCTGTACCAACTTCATTTGACATATGCCAATTTTTTGATTGATTTCCAAAGTTATCCAGACAATGGATTCATGTACTCCAGTTTATCTTCATCATTCAAAATGGAACTGATTAGAGGATGGTCATAGGGGTTCAATATTCCAATGCAAACAAACACATAAAATATTTAAAATGAGAGGAGTTTAGAGCAAGTTCATTTCAAATAAAAATTATTTGGGTTACTCAATCAATTCCATATTGTAATGGGTTGGTGCTTAGATGTGAAGATGTATACATTTTTCATACTAGAGACTAGAGGATTGATGAGTCTCGACTAGCTTTACAAGAACTTGCAAAGAAAGGTGTTATCTTGATAATAGGTGGCTAAACCAACATTCTTTCTCTTGGAAGCATTGTTAATGAAATACATATAATATAGTATTTTATACAATCTGCAAAGGGGACAAATCTTGCATCATTTTGGAAGTATCTAACATTTATGGTTTGAATGATTTATGCTTAGTTTTTTGTGAATTTGGATTGTGTACTTATTTTCCCCATGTCCTAATACCACCAAGGGTGATTAAAACCATTTCATAGCTTATAAGCTAGTTTTGTAACCATGTACATTGTATTTTTTGTGGTTTGTTATTTCAGAGGCTCATGGCTAAATTAAAATTTGTATACATTTTTCCTCCAAAATCATGTAAGTCATTGATGGGGATTTGGCCATAAGGCCACATTGATCATTGGAATTCATTTTGGAGGAAAATGGAGTGTTAAAATTCCTACACTTGTGTTTCCCGAAATGCGTGACAACCGTCAATCAAGGGGCCACATGGATACATGAAGAGCACAACACATAACATTTTTTCAATGCTTTCATATCCATTTGCTTGGTCATAGTAGTGGTGTTGTAGGAAGGAGGCTCATCAATTTTGTGAATTTATGCGATATGAGACATTTGAACATACATGTCTTAGATCTTGTTGCTCATCGATTATATTTCAAGGGCTATTTTAATGGAGGAATGGAATGTCCAACTAGTGAAATTCATAAGGATTGTGTGTGGATATGTCTATCGACAGTTCCATGATTTGATAGAGCTCTTTTTTATTGATGGAAAGGATCTTGATACCAACTATCTCTTTATGGGTGACTATGTTGATTGTGGATACTACTCTGTTGAGACTGTATCATTGCTAGTTAATTTGAAAGTGTGCCACATGGAGATTTATAAAATTTAATGTGGTTTGTAAACAATTGGATTGAATTAGAAACCAATAAGCCAGTTTATTGAGACAAACACCCAAATAGGTTCTCAAAATGATGGTTGTAATGCAACCAAAAAGTAGTTTCTGTGCTAATTTGTCCATAAGTGGGCAAGTGTGTCATATCATAACACCATATATTGTGAGTTTTTTGTTTTCATAATCATATTTCTACTTGCACGCAAAACATAAAACATAGTTAATATCCAACAAATGTGATGGGTGCCCAAAAAACCTCGAGGGGAAATCAATTCAAAGTACCCAATGAATGGATGTGCAAATCATGATTTTTAGATGTCTTGTTCTCAAAAAAACACCGATTAAATCCTACATGAGTAAATATGCCAGTGTTTAAAACTTAGTGAAGAAAGGCATGTTCAAGGAAGATTTAATTATAGATTCGTTTCCTTTCATTAGCCAAAATTTTCCTCTATGGGGCCAATCATCAAAACAACATTAAGTGGGCACTCTTCTAACATGTTCCAATGCTATAATTCTGATTTTCCTACCCTAATTTTGGAGACCTTCATTATATTCATTGAGTGGATTGAATATATTATTTATGTAGTCTATATGTTAGGTACTTTTCAGTTATGTTTCTTCTTGCTGGTCATGTTTCTCATCATATTGTTGTTTAGGTTTCTCTAAGGTTGTCTTTTATTGTGGTCTTACTTGTGAATCATGGTTATGAATAATGTTGCAATGATAAAACACAAGGGTATAAAGGGTATTGTTCATGAAGTTTTGGTAAGGAAGGATTCTAAGGTTCTCCAATGATGGTAAGGAAGGATTCTAGGGTTCTCAAATGCTCCCGAGAAGAGCGCTTGAACCCAAGTAGGAGATAAATGTTACCCACTGTGTCGTTGGGAATTTTTTTTATTCCATAGTGATGATGACATTGTGTAATAGTTATCCTATTCCTCATCGATTGTGATAACAATGGGATTCCTACCGTAAACCTCTTTGATACCATTTTGTTTATTTTTTATTTATTTTTTAAAAATACCTACAGGTCGTCAGTCTTCCAACATCCCTAGCGTCGCTGATATAACAGACACATTGGAAGACCGACGTTACCTTTCATTGGTCTTCGATGTTCCTAGCGTCCTTGTCATGGCGTCAACGTTGCAGGTGAAACATCATTGATATAGTGTAGACGTCAGAGTCTCGATGTACCTTCCATCGGATGCTCGACATACCTTCCATCGACTGTCCAACGTGCCTAGCATCACTGTCATGGTTTCAATGTCATAAATGAAACATCTCAGATATAGCGTATACGTCAAAAGGCTGACGTTACCTTCCATCATCCATTCGACGTGCCTATCGTCGCTGTCATGGCGTCAACATTGCAGGTGAAACGTCACTGATATAGCGTACATGTCGGAATATCACCATTCTGTGGCGTCGTGGGTGAGACGTCCCGGTGTCGCTATAGCGACGTCCATATTGGGCTTAGACAATGACGTCTGAGACGCCACGTGTCTGCATGAAATGTCACAACAGAGACGATATCTTTGTCATCGAAAAATCAACGTCATGTGAAATGACATTTGAGCGGGTCCGATGTTTGTCGATCTCTTGAAAATATAAAGTGGCAATTGCTATGAACATGCCATCAGAATTTGACCCAAATGTACTAGTGAATGGAATCCCTAGTAGCACCACCAGAAGTGGAAGCACATTTATAGATATAGGTGTGCTAATCCCAATACCCAAGGCATCTGATCTTAAGAACATATATAAAATAACAACTTTGTGTTAGGTACTTTAATTGATAAAAAATAATATGTTCTATACATTAAAGCAATTGATGGAATCAAATTTCAAAATTTCATACATTGTACTCATTTATTTTTGCAATCAAGTATGTTTGTCTTTCCATGCTTCTTCATAGGTATCACCCATCGAACTTTTAAGTTCTTCTACCCAATCCCTAAACTTCCTTCCAATAGGACTGAAAGGGTTAGGATCATCCTAGTAGTCATGATTGTCATGACCATGATGAGGCGATGTGGATGGCTATAAAAAACCAAAATTTAATATGGATTAGAACATCACTAAGCATTGATAGTGTGTGTGTATATATGGTATATTAGATTACTTACCGTGCATCAATACTTTTCCCACAATCAACCTGCAACACAAACACTGGTATGCTAATTAGACACAATATGCATATATAAGATAAAATCGATGAAAATCATTTTCAAACACAATATTCAATAAATGAAAACCATAAATTGTAAAATATGATTACCTCTTTCCTTAATTTGGTTCAAATAGTACAACAAATAAACATGCCATTTTAAAAGAATTTCTTGGAATACTGTGGCCATATTACCATGGCAAACACTTACTTGGAAAACTTACTCAAGAGAGAAGACAATGGTGCAAGCATTGGACTTTCCAGTTATGATAATGGGACATCATGTTTTGACATTAATTTTGTTTGCAAATTAATTCTTCTCATGAACGTATTAAAAAAAAAGATTAAACATTCACATTTCAAATACATTTTAATGCACATTCATGCACAAAACAATTAAAGCATGTACTTTATTATTTTCAACTGAAGAAGTACCTTTATTACATTCATGATCGTCATCATTAAAACATACTCATTCATCTTCCCCATAGGCACTCTAGGGGATGATCATATTCTTCGTCATCTGGCACATGATATAAGAGTGCATCTTCAAAATCCTTTATAACTCTAGATGACCGATCCATTATAATTTGGGTTAAGTGGTTAGACTAAAATGATGCCATGGGTCACCTATAATTCCTTTGTCCATAAATCTTACTTTTCCAAGTATGCTCTTCCGGTTGTAGTTGATAGGAAAGTAGGTATCAATGAAGCTGGTAACAATTCTATTGGTGGACTTGATAGATATATAAATGGTGAATGTACTAGTGCATGGAGCATTCAAGATCATTTACATGATCATAGTGGTTTTCTATTCCAATTGGCCATGGTTGATGATAGCAATGAGAATATGCATCGAATCAACGTAAACATCATACTATAGGGAAATCTACATACTACAAATTTGGTGGGATTCATGTAGATTTTAACCTTGTACCATATTTTACTGAAAATAAATTTTCAATAAAAGAACATAAAATATACAATGGAAAATACACACATTACACATATATTTTTCCCCTGGAAACCCAAACCGGGAAAACCAACATATTCTATATTCATTCAGATCATACATTGTTTACAATACAATATACATATAGAATCCTATAACATAAAAAACCCTAATCCAATAAACCGGATTAGTCAAAAACCCTAATTCCTTAATTGGAAATAGAAAACCATCGATGAAAAACCATGTTCTGAAAAACCGCCCAAAAACGGACACAAAAACTTGTAAATTTTTTTTTTCAGGGGCGCTGCCCCCAAACCCCCGTGCAAGGGGGATCCCACTCCCCTGCAAACCCCACAGAAAAGGGGGTTTAGCTTCACTGTGATCCCTTGGAAAAGGGGGTGCTTCACCCCCTTTAACCCCTCTGGAGGGGGCGCATAGAGCCCCCCCCTC
Organism: Picea engelmannii; assembly: GCA_009831015.1. NCBI lineage: Eukaryota > Viridiplantae > Streptophyta > Pinopsida > Pinales > Pinaceae > Picea > Picea engelmannii. The sequence goes on from ML786425.1 coordinate 303,536, forward strand.
TTACCCCTTTGTGCGCCTGCGCACAACTTAGACACTAGTTCTAGTCGTGAAAAGAATATAACACATACCCAACAATTCATTCATGATGGCTTGGTGGATTTTTGTCTTTTCTTCTAATGCAAAAATAGGATTTTTTTGCAAATCTTGCTTGATACAGAAAACGACATTTTCAGTTTGCAAACATATAGACCAAGGGTATTTTAAGTAGATAAAAGACATAGAAGATAAAACTATTACAAATTTCGTATTCAAGCACAACTAGTAAATTATTAATATAATCTATAAAACACAATTACTTGTTTCCTTAATTCTATTCAAATTACAATCAATAAACAACTCCTTTTATGCATCTATTGATTTTATTGCACAAACCACAACTTTGTTTCCATCACGCTCTTCAAACATGAGATTGAGTAGCTTGTCCATGCTTCCAAGATGTGAACTATTTATAAACCCAACAACATTTCTTGAAGCTTTGGCCTTATATATATATATATATATATATTCTCCTTTATTTTAATTGTCTTTTTTTTTTCATTTTATTATAATTTGCACAAATTCCATATTTTCAAATACTCCGTAGATAACGAGCCAACCATATCCAACATTTATAATTGTACATTGGGCCAACATAGTTCTTCAGTTCAACTATGCTATTGTATAGAACATTTACACCATCCATTGAAAATATCCCCAACCCATGTAAATTAGATGGGGAAATTTGATATGTTCTCCCATCAATACAAAAATAAGTGTCCAACTTAGGAAGTGGGTTTGGTTCCCAATTATTCACATATTTCTTATATCTCAATGGCACTTACTTGTCTTCGTTAGTCTCATTTTCATAAGTGCACATCCCTCCTTCAACAAGAAACAAATCCTCATGTTTATTAAATTTTCTTTTGACTTTACCACCTCTAGTGGTTCTCAATGTCTTACTTGACATTTCCCGAATCCCCTTCTCCTTTTTCTTCAAAACTACCATTGCTATCTAATCAATATCTGATAGATATCTACTAGGTTCTCCCTACCCATCCATAATTTAAAATTAACAATAAATAACAATAATCAAATTGCAATAATATTGTGCCAATCATACTAATACATTACATCTATCTCTAAATCTTAATCTAAGCTCCAAAAAATTATTTTGTAGTCTTCATATTTTAGTCGTTGATACTTTCATTTGTTACTGTTACACTCACGGATAAAGATAAATGTGAATTCTTTCATTTGTTACTGTTACACTCACGGATAAAGATAAATGTGAATGCTTTCATTAATGATATGATACACACATATATACATGATTATGACCATTGGATCCATATTCCAATGCATCTCTTGGACTCCCAATGTCCATTACAATCCCTTGACGTTTCATATTTTGTCAAGTGGGTAACCTTTAAGGATTACGCTTCCAACATTCCCCCCCTTAATCCAAAGGGGTGTATATGATTCCAAGGTGAGAGATGATATTTGAAAGTGGGCAATAGAAGTATGGAAGTGTGCAGTTGCCGATGGCTGAATGTGTTCTTCTACTAAATGGTGATGGTGGTTTCAGGAAGACCACAAACCAATCTGATGGTTTGCGGATGGCCACAAACTCTAGAACCATGCTCTAGGCTCAATGGTTCCCAGAACATTTCCTAAGTTAACTAGAAGCTGACAGCTAATGATGTCTTTTGCTAATTAGAAGTGCTCTCGAATGCTAGTTTAAAGATCACCATAAACTGTTCTGTGGCAGAAGTTGATTAATGTCTTCTACCAAGTGGAGGTTTAAGGAAAACCACAAACCATTGTCTAGCAGAAGTTGTAAGTTTTCTACTAAGTGGTGGTTTAAGGGAAACCACAAACAAATCATGCTCACTTGTCACACTCACTTGTTGCTTCTCGATTGATGGGACTTCGAAACTTGAACCCTGACTGTCAATTGCTGATGTTGTTCCCCCTACCAGGGACAAGGTGAGAAGATGCAAATCCTTTCTCTGTAAGATGCGTCAATACTCAAGAGTGAATTCGTTGGTATGATTCACATATGTTCTTGACTATTGATGAGCATCGCCAAGAAGTCATCCACCCATAATGGTTCTTTACTCTTGTAGTTTTATTGCGTTTGAAATACTTATTTGAAGGATGATTGTGCTCTCCACAATGCTCGCAAGGATGAAGATCGAAGCATTGATCTTCCATGTGGCCAACTCGCTGACAATGTTGACATATTTGAATCTGCTCTTGAACTGGAGCAAGTGAATGTGAACTATCTTTGAGCAGTCCAACACTTTGGAATTAGATCGATTTGGTGTAATCTGAATTATGAAATATGGCATCCTTTTCATATCCGATACCTTTTCTATGCTTGTTTTCCCTGATTTCTTCCCAAGGTCTGATGATCCGCTTGGAAAGAGAAAGTTGAACTTCATCTATACTTGAATTTGGAGCTGGCCCACTAAGTGTCTTTTGGAGTGGCTAATGATCTGAATGAGAAACTTCACCTTCATCATCTTTGAAAAGAGGGTTTCGAACAAGAACTAGTTCATAATGTTGTCATAGATTCTTTCACTCAAGTGCATCGTGAAGAAGACGAGTCTAGGTTTGCAACAATGCTATTTTGGCTTGCGAAACATGCAAGCATGTTACAATAGATTTCAAAGTGGTTTTGTCAAGTGTGACAATATTTTCGAGGAGTAGAGTGTTCAATAACTCTAACAGTTACTCAAATCAAGCCACATAACTAGACATCGGGATTTCTTGCAACTCCCCACATAGTCTACAAGGAAAACTCGCATAAAAATCCAAGTAAACTTACAAATATACCTTGAGTTGAAATGATCTTCAACGTTCGATCAGTTTCACCAATATGCTTTGCAAGTTCATGCTCACTTGAGATTAAAAAATACCACTGGCGTAGTCACCAAAACAAAAGTCTGCCAATGTTGTTGTCTTCAAACTGTTGCGCAAAAACCAACAGAGAAGTGAAGCATCAAAATAGAGACCATCGAATAGGGTCCAATAGCATGCAGCCAATATCAAGAGCATTTGCAAACTGGTTCTAGGTGTTCCTTTGCAGACTTCCACAAGCATACGAATTTCGAGATGTGACTATTATGAACTTATACAACTTAAGTTATTCGACTTCCTCACGCTCGATATGACTTCTGTGTTGTTCCAAGAAATGTAGATTGTCTACATACCAAAGCGTTGCTTACACAGGTTTAAGAAATGTACGAACGAAGGGAAATCACGGTGAATGGCGTAGATACCAGTCCGAGAGCAGCGTGAGTAGTCGTGAGGAAAATTAGGGTTTTGTACGAGAGCAATATCCTTGTGAATACAGACTCCTCTATTGGAATCGTAGTCGCGGTGGCATCTGTGGCAGGGGTGACAACGTGTTGTGTTGGAAAACAAATGGGCAATCGATCTCAGAGCCCAGAAATACACGATGGCAACGACGAAGCCAATAGCCAACGATGGCAGACGTTGCTTCAATACGAATTGAATGAGGCTAAAGTGGTGACCGAGAATTTCAAAGCATTGAACAAAATCGACTTCTCCCTCTACCACGGTGTCATCAACAGAACCCCTTCGTCAACAATATTCAGGGCGAATTCTCTCAGCATGTCTGGATTTCAGTTTACCAGTTCCGTTTTCTCTTTCCAAGGAAAACGCACCGAACAATGTCGATCTGCCTCAGAATCTCAATAAAATTTTCATGAACAGATGACGGTTGTGAGGAGTATATATATATATATATATATATATATATATATATACACCATGAACAGATGACGGTTGTGAGGAGCATATATATATTCTTTTAAAACATTAATAAAACATCATTGGAACAAGTTAAGCATGCTATCAACATACTTCAGTCACACATAGTCTAATTCATTTATCTCATTGCACAACTAGATTTAGATCCAACGTCATTGCATTAACGATGTGCCATATCCCATAAATATCACATACAACAAGAGTAAACATCATGATTGTTCAAAGTCAATGACAACCGGTTTCATCACACAACATCATTTCTTCTAATAGGATAAATCATTATACAAGGCAATCAAGAATATCTACCCATCCAATCTACCTGCAAGTTTAGGACCTCCAAGACACATAATCAACAACATCATTTCTTCTAATAGTATAAATCATCATACAAGGTAATCAAGAATATCTACCCATCCAATCTACCTGCAAGGTTAGGACCTCCAAGACACATAATCAACGCTCAAGTCCAAAATTCATCCGATTGATCTTGACCATTTAAGGTCTCAAGACTGACGACTTTTCTGAGGAACAAGGAAGTATCTAATTCCCATACCTTCAATCTATTCCATAAATCAAATAATTTTCTAGCATACTTATGTACAAATTTTCTTCAAATGACATAGAGAATCTACTATCTTAGTCATCACCTCATAACACAATGTATACTATTTCAATAATTCATCATCTTACTTATTTAAAGAATATGAAGCAATCCAATAAAACCAGGACATAAACTTAATCAGTAACAAAGACCTTCAACATGCAACCTAATAAGATGACAATTCCGTCTTACTCTAGTTTACTGGGAAAAGTGACAACCCTACAAAGTACATCCAAGTAGAAAGCTACTGATCTATTTCACAAATTAAATGAGGAAAATAACAACAAAGAAAATCTCTTAGCACAATGTAGAAATCATAAGCTTACAGTGTACTTTTGTGAACCAACTGATACTATTAAGAAATAACCCTGCAACTGAGTGAAAGTCTGTTCTAAGATTGAGTTAATAAGTTTCTGTAAGGAACCTGGAATTCCCCTTCCGGGTATCACAGTGAAACACTTCCAGATCCAACTCTAGAAGTGCCTGGACATGCTCCTTGAAAGCCCAAGTTCAGAAGAAACAATCCTTGGTGTGCACATAGATCCTCTCAAGTCGGGTAGAGGTCTCTGACCTTCAGAACTACGAAGCTCAGAAGAGACAATGCGAACATACACAGGGTAGGCGCAAAGTACGCACTCAATAATTAGAATCTCGAGCTTAGGAGGGATGCACTATTGAGCATTGGAGTTCATTTCAAGGAAAATCTCAAGAGGGACATCGAGTGCAAGGTTCACAAGAGGAAATCAAAGGTTGAAATCCCTTCGAAGGAAACCAATGGACGAGATTTGATCATAAGGAAATTAGAATCCCCATGACTGTCTGATCAGACAAAAGATGCTCACTCATTAAAACCCAGATACCTTCGGGCTTTGTCACTTCGACATATTCGAGTTATTTATCTTAAGAGAGCCCCGAAGTCCGAAATTATGAAGTGATCTACACTGTAGATCAATGTGTTATTTCTATCCATTGGATCCACAGGAGTTCGATGATCTAGTGAGATTGGGTTCGTAACTATAGAGAGTAAAGAAAACCCAAGCTCCGAAGTCCTAGAGTGAAGGATAGTCGTAGATCTAGCGATCGATCGAGAACCGTTAGATCTACAAGCCTTCGTTCTTCGACAGTTCGGTTAATCGACACTTCGACAAAAATGAGACATGAAGATAAAAGTTAAGGAACTCCCGGAGTCCTGAAGTCTAGAGTAAATCTTTACCGTCGAACACTGTGTACATGTGTCAATAGATCTTGAATGTTCGGAATTCGGCCATTTGTGAGGTGGGGTGTGAAGGTTGATTTGATGAGAAGGGTCCCGGACTCTTAGAGAACAGAATTAATCCTGACCATTGTCGACGGTTAATCATGGACAATCAAATCCATGGGTTCGAGCTTCACTAGTTCGGAGGTATCGGTAGTTGTAGCTGCAACAACTTTTGAAGCTCAGAGTCCTGAAGTTTCTTCTAGCCGTATATCAGAGCTAGGTGTGAGAACCGTTGATCTCCTAATAGTTCGGGATTCGTTACTTCGGAAAAAAAGAGTCGTTGTTACGAAAAGTGAGAAACTCCTGGAGTTTCTAAATCCAGAGTAGACTTCGACCGTTGATCAAGGAAAGGGTAAGTCGTTAGATCCCTGATCCATTCAACAGTTCGACGATCCGGGTGATCTAATTTAAGTTGTGAAGCGGGAAAACCCTGAAGTCTGGAGTTCCGAGGTGGATCTCCACCGTAGATTCTTGTGTGAGGAAAATCTCCATTAACCCTTAGATTAAAATCATAAAATTTACTAAGAAAGGAGGAAGAGTAGGGTTGACCTACAACTGTCAGTCAACTTGACTTAGGACCGAATTCAATCGATAATCGCTTCGAGTGGAAGGGAGTGTGAAGGCTGACAAATCTCCGGAGATCTGGAGTCTCAAAACTATGAATAACACCCTTTGGATAGCGCTAGGTTCTATCCCAAGGCCACATGCATGACTTTGCTAAGGAAAAGGGCTTACACACCACATGTTAGAAGTCAACTCCTGAGACTTTAATAGGCCTTCCCCAGTCCTGAAGTTTTGGTTTTTAAAATACAAAACAAATTCATTCATGCTGCAGGTAACTCGGGTTCCACAACAAATTCAACCAAGAAAACACGATATAGTTAATTTAGGATTTCAATGAATATTATCGAAAGACTCACGATACAGTGGAAACCACATCTTATGTCACTAGTGAACAAGGCACTATTAATTTCCTAACATAACCTCAACTAAAATTCTGCTCACACATACTTCAATTATGGATGATAATACAAAATTTAAACATAAACTATATACAATGAAATTCACATTCTACAATGAGAGTCATGCTACTCGATTAGAGTACAAAAAACGTCCCAAATTACAAAAAGGATTAAAATATAATGCTATGACTGCTAAATTTTTGGCAGCAAATGCAACACCTAACACTCAGACCTTCTGATGATTCTACAGTGAATCAATCAATCTATTATACTAATACACTTGCAATATAAATGAAATCATAATATAAAAATACTAGAACCGATGAATGCTGCGTGATGAAGATGGCTTTCAAGTCTTGCGCTCCCTCCTTTCCTTTTCTTACTAATCATAGAAACTTCATCGGTACCTCCCAGCCAATGGTAGGGGTACTCTTCTTCCCCCTTAACCCCTTGAGTCGTAAAGGGTCCCAGCACAAGGACCAGAACACAATAGCTTCCAAGCTTGCCTCACAAGGAAGAGCTTCCACTCTTTTCACAATCTTGGAGTCCCAACTGTCATAAGTAAAACAAAGTCAATGAAAACTTTGGAAGCATAAAAGTGTTCCCCAAAAGTTCCATCCCCTTTCCTTCTACATCAATTGCTTTATAGAAATATTCCTCATGGACATCTGTCCCTCATGCATAATTTATTAATTTTTAATAATTCAGTTAAAGGATTATTCACCCACTACACATGTCACATTCTCCCCAGGTTGCACAAGTAATTTCTCTTTTATTTTTATTTAAAATTCACTTTTCCTCACATTTCCCCATGTGTTCCTACTTTTACTCTTATTGGTCTCTTAGTCCTGAATCCATTAATTAATGGGTGTCTCCTAACTAGATTTTAGTTATAGTTGGATTATGAGTCTTTTTCTAGTTAGGCTAGGTTTGGTTGACTCAAATTCTATTCTATGCACAACCCATCCTCTCAAGTTGTTATTTGTTTCTAAATAAATATTCCTTTTTAATAATTTCATGCACACAAGTGCATTTTATCAATTCTTTAGGTTTTTACTTACTATTTCCTAATATTTGTTTTCCTTCAAATCTTTAACTCATGTCACAATTCAATTAGTCCTTTATTTAATTTTAGAATTTGACTTAGACTTTGTTTAGGCTTTAATAATTAATAATCTATTGTTTAATTAATTATTTTAATCCAAAAAAGTCCAATCATTCCAATGTTTTCTAGGCCACATATGTTTGTTGACTTAGGTTTCAATTGCATGACGTTCCCTTCAAGACACATCTTCGTGCTCTAAGGGTTCCACCCGCGTTGACTTGTTTTGGAAGTTTTTCCAACCCCTTGGAGTCAAAAATCCATTTGGTCGACCTTGTGAGAGACTAAGGGCTTCTAAGGAATAAGGAGTCTGTCTTATTGTTCTCCCCTTAGAAATCTTCGTGAGCAACTGTGTCAGTCTACCCTCATGACATCGTGGACCACCCAAACTAGGTAATTGTTAACCTACAGTTCTGGCCACAATGGGAGTGCTAGTAGGCTGTGATAGGGACTCTGCCACACCTCTCCCTCAATGCATGATTTCTGTGCAAGGCCCCTTTAATCCTTATGTGAGTCAGATTAGCAAGCATTGTCAAGCCTGCATCCACTGACAAAAACAATGTCAAAAATCCATATACGTAAATCATACTAGCATCCATCACACATGATATGTGCACAATAATGAAATACTCAAACAATACAATCCACTCCCTGACTCAATCCAGAGTCCAAGGAAGCCCATTGATGCCATCGACATCATAACCTATCACATGTCCTTCACACTTAGGATGACTTGTTAAAAGCATCTGTCAATATATATATATATATATATATATATATATATATATATATATATATATATATATATATATATATATATATATATATATATATATATATATATATAATCCATAATCCATAACACCTCAACATCATCCTATATAACCCATAATCTGAATGAAATCACAGTGTTCCATACCTGGATCAGTTGCAAACAAGTATCTTCAAGGAATAAGTCAATAATAGTATGCTCATTAGAGAAGGATGTTACATACACCCCCTCTTGTTTTAGACTTCATCTCGAAGTTTGTACAATATATGTAAAAGAAAGTAAATAAATGTATCTGATATAGATCTATGTGTCTCATCTATCAAACAAGTAAGGAAACTGTTAGCGCATATCATATGCATCCTCCCAGGTAGCCAAGTGTGGGCTATAATTGTCCCACCGGACCTTGATATGATCGAATGTTCGACGCCGTAGCTGTTGAATGCGATGGTCCAAAATGAGGATTGACACCGCCATGAGAACACCCTAATCCAACATCTAGAAAGAATTTTTTTCAATAACATGTGAAGGATCACTAATAGAATGTCTCAAAACAAATACATGAAATACAACATGCATATGCCTCAAAGAATCAGGCAAGGCTACTCGATAAGCCACGTGTCCTTTCTTTTCCACTAATTCAAAGGGTCCCACAAACCTATGAGAGAGTTTATCACCCTTTACAAACTTGATCTAACTCTTCTATGGTTTTACCTGCAAGAAGACCCTATCTCCAACTTCATAACTGCGGTCAACCCGATGTGCATCAACATAAATCTTTTGCTGATCTTGCGCTTCTTTAATCCTCTGTTTGATCGATTTCATATTTTCTTCCAATTCTTGAATCACTTTTGGTGCTACCAGAACCCTGTCCTCAAGTCAATCCCAACTTAAAAACGTTTGACACAGTCGCCCATAAAGAAACTCAAAGGATGCCATCTTAATCATACTCTGATAGTTGTTGTTGTATGCAAATTCTACTAGTGGTAAGAATTCTTCCCAACATTTTTGTTGGTCCATTACATACATAGTACATACACAACATATCCTCCAAAATCTGGTTTGTCCTTTCTTTTTTCCCGTCTTTCTTTGGGTCATAAGCGATGCTAAAGTTTGTTTGTGTTCCCAAAGCCTCTTGGAAACAGGTCCAAAACTGTCCTATAAACACCAATCCTCGATCGGATATGATTCTTTTTGGCACCCCATGTAATATCAGAATCTCGCTGACAAATACTCTAGCTATGTTAGGTGCCTGATATTTGATACATAATGGAATGAAGTGTGCACTCTTCGTCAGAGTGTCAACTACCACAAAAATTGAATCGTGTCTTCTTTCTGTAAGTGGAAATACAAAAATAAAGTCCATCGAAATGACTTCCCATTTCGATTCAGAAATAGCGTGTGGTTGTAACAATCCTGCTGGATGTCTATGTTCAGCCTTAACTTGCTGACATTCTAGAAATCTCGCCACGTAACTAGCTATGTCTTCTTTCATTCCATTCCAGAAGAATAAAGGCTTAATATCTACCTTCATCTTTGTGACTCCCGGATGAGCCATATATACTACTCGATGCACTTTTCTTAAGATCAAACTTCTTAGTTTGTCATTAGGAAGTACACAAATTCTTCCGTTAAATTTCAACAATCCATCTTCGTCTACTGAATAACTTTCATATCTCGGTACCATCATGGTATCTTGTCCAATATTATTCTTAACTTCTTTATACCAGTCATCCTTGATTTGTAGAGTTAGAATGTTTTCTCAAAGATTCCTCTTAAGAGGTAATACCAAAAATATGCGTGGCCTCCTACTCAACACATCTACCACTCGGTTCATAGTTCCTTTAATGTAAGTAATTTCAAAATCATATTCACTAAGTAATTCTGACCAACGCCTTTGTCGCGCGTTCAAGTCACTCTGTGTAAAAATATGCTGCAATCCACAGTGATCTGTCTTTAAATTAAATTTTCATCCAATCAAATAATGTCTCCAGATTCTCAAGGCACACACAATAGCTAATAAATCCAAGCCATGTGTTGCATAGTTCTCTTCATGCTTTCTCAATTTCCTTGAAATGTAAGCGATCACTCGACCGTCTTTCATCAAAACTCCACCTAACCCTTCCTTGGATGTGCCCATGCATACCAAGAACTCCTTGTCCATGTCAGGGAATTTTAGTATTGGTGCTTGTAACATCCCACTCTTGCGAACACATGTTATTGACTTATTCTTTGAGGACACTTGCGTGCAAGTGATTTGGTTTCAGTATATGGATGTCTGTTCACTTATGGATTCTTATGATGATGTTGATGGATGATGATGTTATGTTATTGGATTTCTATGTATTGACAGATGATATTGATGAGTTTCCCATGAGTGTGTAGGACACTTGACAGATTGAGGATGCCGATGGAATCAATGGACCTCCTTGGACTCCGGATCGAGACAGGGAGTGGACTGTATTGGTTTGGGTATTTTTATTTATTCATATGTAACATATGATTAGGTATATTATGATGTTGTTTATGGATCATTGACAATGTTTCGTTGATGGATGCAGGATGATGATTTTCTTGCTCATCAAACTCACATAAGGAGTAAAGGGGCCATGCACAACAACTAGATATTGAGGGAGAGGTGTGGCAACATCCCTTCCACAACCTACTAGAACTCCCATCGTGGCTTGAATTATAGGTTAACGATTACCTATTTTGAGAGATCCATGATGCCATGAGGGAAGACTGAGACAGTCACTCATGAAGATTCTAAAGGGTGCAAAATAAGGTAGGGTCCTTATTCCTTAGAGGCCCTTAGTCTCTCACAAGGTTGCATGATTGAAGTATTGACTCCAAGGGTTGGAAAACTACCAAAAACAATCAAAGGCGAGTGGCACCCTTGGAGCATGTAGTGTATCTTGAAGGGCATGCCGCATAATTAAAAATTGAGTCAAAGGGCAAGTGGCACCCTTGGAGCATAGAGTGTGCCTTGAAGGGCACGTCGTGGAAATAAAACTTGAGTCAATGAACCTAGGTGCCTAGAAAAAATAATTTTTTTTTACATTGTCGGACTTAAAATAATTATTAAATGGGTAATTTTTATTAATTATAAAATCTCCTTAAAAATTCCAAGCCTAGTTTAAAAATTTGAGCCTAAGTCTAAAGTGGGTAAGAAGACTAAAACTAAATTGTAAATTAAATAAATGGGGGATGAAGAAAACTCAAGTTAGGAATTAAAAGAGTAAAAGTTATATCTAAATATTTAATTATATAAATGTGTGCAAGAGAATACCAAATTGAAAATTAAGATTAGAAAGGAAATAAATGTAAAAAGAATGTGTAAGCATAGAAATGAATCTAGAGTTTAGTTAACAATAATCTAAATAGAGAAGAATCCTATTTTAACTCAACATAGATTTAGAAAGGTGTCAGTCATAAATTGAGAATAAAGGAATCAAAGACAACTAAGAGTGATTTAAGGAGCGCTTTTAGGAGATGTGAGGGAAATTGACTTATAATTAAATTAAATTGTGAAATTTTCTTGTGCAACTATGGGAGAGGGTGAGAAGTGTACAGGGGGAATAATTCTCAATTAATTAATTAAAAAGTGAATTAAATGTGCAAGAGGAATGTGTCCTGAAGAAAAATCCTATAAAGCAAATGGTAAAGAGGGAAATTGGGGTAGACAGATTATTGGTAAAGTTATGCTGCCATAATTTCTTTGACTGGTTTTACTTGTGAGAGTTGGGACACCCATCTTGAGAGAGAGTGGTAGCTTGACCTTGCGAGGCAAGTTCGAAGATAGATTATTTTATGGTTTTGTGTGCATGGCCCCTTTACGACTCAGGGGGAAGAAGACTACCCTTAACGTTTGCTGAGAGGTACCAGTGAGATCTCAATGATTAGCAAGCGGGAGCAAGGAGGAAATACCAGTTGCCAAAGAACATCATCAAGTCCATCGCCGTCATTAGTTACGATATTTTTATTGAAATTTTTAATTTCATTTGGATTAATTTGTACAATCGAGTTTTGTTTTTACCTAGCGTAACTATGTGAGATCTTAAGATCAAGAGACAAGCTCCTATATGCTTTTATAAATGCTAGAGGCAGATTCCTAATAATATCACCACCATTTTTAATTTAAATCTCATCTTGGATGTATACACATATACATGTTTATCCCACCATTTTTAATTTAAATATGAGCTTGAATGCATGAACATAAGAATGTCTGATCTCCACCATTTTAATTCAAACCCAAGTTTTTCCAAAATGAATTTCACTCTAGTGAGATCGCTGCCATTGGTGGCTTCTCAACTTAAATTTCCTTAAATCTTGGTGTATTCATTGCCTCGATTTTGTTTATTTATTATCCACTGTGGGATTCCCTTAACACCTGGTCTATTTGTTTGCCCCATCAAAATTTTTCTCTCCGATGAGATCGCTGCTAGCCCAAACAAAATTGATCTAGAATTGCTTTAAAAATATCAACAGATCTATACCTTGTTTTCCCAATCGAATTTATCGCTGATGAGATCGCTAGGCATCTCATATTCAAGTTTGATCTACTTTTTAACGATATTGCCTTGCTATCCATTTGCATCTTTGGATTAAATTTTCTAGTAGTATGTTGCGTTGGTTTTTATTTGGCTACGACTGTGAGATCAAATTCACTGATGCTTTGTTGTTATGTTGGGAACATGATTCTTCAGTTGTTCCTCTAGAATTAAAATTCATCTATGTGTCATAATTTATTTTCTCTTGACTAGAACTGTTGACTCCTCCCTTGGCTCATGGATTAATGCCTGATGTATTTGAGCTTGGGTATTAACCCGTGTTCTCTGATTCCTGATGCAGGAGAATCTCTCCAAGTCAGCCAACCAGCCAGCAAGCCACGTCAAGCGCGTGCATTCAAGGAGGAAGAGAGGCACATCCCTCATCTTCTATTTTGAAATTGAATGTAATTTAATGTTTAGTCTATTGAGCCATAGGGTCATGCTTTTATGCAGGCATTAGGTAGATAGGCCTTAAATGTTTGTAAGGCTGAAATGTTGACATTTCAGAGATCGAAGGGATGAGATGTCGGAGTATTTCAGCAGTGGAAACTCTGAAATCATGAGAAGCGACCAGGATCATCCATCATAGGAGGACGCGTGGAAGAGATCAGAGCATTAAGGAGATTTCCTGAAAAGGAAAGCTATCCATTGGAGAATCGGGATTCAGAGTTTTGCGAGTCCCGAGGACAATTGCGTTTCGACATTTGAAAGACCAAAACCTCGAAAGAGGTATGACTGCGGTCATATAAGGGGAGGGTGTGTGGACCAAAGGTCTAGCCCGGAGGGCTAATGGGAGTTGGAGCACATCGACATTTGGAAGCCCAAAGCCCCAAAAGGATATAAGGATGCGGTCTTATGAGAGGCGGTCACATGGACCATGGCACAACCAGGAGGGGCTAAGGCCAAAAGGGCGCATTGGCAAATCGACGTTCGAGAGTTCGAGAGAACAGGAACTCTTGACATTGGGGATCATGAAACCCCAAAATTTGAAATTGACATCGGGAAATACACAGTCATGTGCAGAAGGCTGTGATAGGGCAAGAAGGACCTGTGGATCGGGATTTCAATAGATATTCCATTGGGGATCCAAGGAGCTGCTTCGGCTCGAAGGCAAAGTTAGAATGATCCTTTTGACTGGGAGGTCGGGCGCAGGGACCCTGTGGGGTAGGTGGAAGAGCGTCTCACCATCAATTCCACACATTTTCTGGACTTGGGATGTTGAGATATGCCTTGATCCTGACTTTTTCATCATTCCTTATGGGATCCTCCACTTATCCTACGCTTGTGTGAGTGCCACTCATAGTTTCCTAGACTCTCGGTGCTTGCAATGTTGATGTCCCTAGCACTCGGTTGTATGATTGAAGATAGGGATCGATGAAAGATAATCCCAATCGATGCATAGTTGAATACTTATTGACCCGTGGGCTCTCCCTTGGTGCCTAAATTTTGGATGGATTCATATTGGATGCTTTCCATGGTGTTAAACACTATTGGCGCTGCTTGACTAATGACTAGTATTTAGTGGATGACTTGAAATTTTGGTAGATCGAGGGTTTAAATAAATTGATTAATGACTTGCATATTGGGTTAAAGGCCCAATATTTTTGGAGGTTAAATATAGACTGAGTCCTTGTTTTTGAATTAAATGAGATTGGGCTTCCCTAATTTTCCCTTCCATGAAACTGTTGACTTGGGTCTTCCTCATCCCTTAAACCATGGATATGCAGTGGGCATATAGAGCCCTCATTATATTACCCTAATATGTCATAATATCCTTACGTATTAGATTGGGTATGCCAATTAGTATATGGATTATCTCCTCTATCCTTATTGAGGGGAAAATTTTCTTATAGTTCCAGTGCATTAGAAGTGTAAAGTTAGCATTGGTTTCCTTCCAAATTATTTTATGATTGACCCTCTTAGATCTTAAGGAGCAATGCACAAGATTTTGACTTCATTTTAGTTGCTAGTTATAAATGATTTTTGTTAGTTTTTAAATGGAGACATAATGAGAAAGTGGAGTTAGATTAAATGTATCGATCTTATTATGGGTTCTCATAATGAAATTGTAAATTTGGCTTCTGCTTACATACTCCTAGAAGATATCCCTAATATGGAATGAATAATTAATCTACATGAATTTAGATTGTAATTATGCGATTGATTCATTACTCTATATGTAATATCCTCTAACTCATTCACATCCATTATCGCTTGAAGATTTCTAAGTGTGATAGAATATCATGTTGTATCTTAAAAATTGATGATTAGGTGAGAATGATGATCTAGTTAATTGTGGTTTATGTTGGAATGCTTCATGGTGGTAATTGCATCAATTAAATTGGTGTATGTTTTTAGTAAATTTTCATTGCACCATGAATAATTGATGTTTAAGATTGATTAATTGATCTAGTTGAATTTTGACATGATTGGATTAGTGGGAATTAGACACTTCCTTATTCCTCAGTACAGTCGCTAGCCCTGAGACCTTAAATGGTCAAAATCAATTAGAGGTCCTAACCTTGTAGGGTAGGTTGGGCGAGTAGTCATTTTAATATTCATTATCTGGTTGATCATTATTTATAAATTGTTTCAAGATGATTGCGATGTGGTAAGCGACGACGCTATTTATTTTTGTTTCACTATCCTTTTTGTTGATGCGTTGAATGTGTCATGATTGATTTATATGATGAGTAGGTGGTAATTCTTTTACTTATGATGTTGATTTTTCATTTCTATGATTTATATTGTTGACGTTATTTCGTAATGCTTTAAAAAAATTACGTTTTATGCTTCGATTTCCTAGTCGTAACGGAGGGGTGTTACATATGGTATCAGAGTGAGATTCAACCCCATGACTTGGGATCATTACCACCTTCCACTGCATTAAACACTTGATTAATAATTTATCACCAATTAAATTGAATTGTGTACCTGCAGGTAATCACGGTTAGAGGACACCACAGAGGTAGATGGTGTGGTGCTAGGGGAGGAGGTGCGATGCCTCTAGTAGCATCCATGCCAGAGAGGTCTAACCCCCAAGGAGAAGAACAAATCATTGGATAGGAGAATATTTCTATGGGGTATGTGGTTGGGTTGATGAGGTCCTTTAAGAGGATGTTAGAGGCCTTCATTAACCGTCTAGATAGAGATGAGACCAAGGAGCCTATACCCCCTGAGGGTCCACAACGCACCCCATATTGTATTGATAGCATTCACAGAGAACTCGAGAAGGTCAAGTTTCCCAATTTCTTGGGTGCCATAGATGACACAGTAGTCGAGGCATGGTTGGAGAACATGGCGATGTGCTTCGCACTTCGCGACTACACCTCCAACATGAAGGTCCGCATGACAGTATTTCAGCTGAAGGGGAGTGCTTTTCTATGGTGGATGATGCTCCTGCCACAACTGAACATGGACGTCGAAGACGTGTCATGGGAGTTGTTCAAGCAGCAGTTTCGAGAGAGGTATTTGTCAGAGGAATTCATTGAGCACCAACTGAACGAGTTCAATGCCTTGTGACATGGTGTTTGTATGGTGCCTGAGTATGAGGCCTGTTTGATGGAGCTGCTTAGGTATGCTCCACATCTGAACACCGAGAAGATGAAGGTCAACAAGTTTGTGTTCATCCTTAACATCATCATTCGTGCGAAGATGAGGATCCTAATGCCTAAGACATTGAACGATGCAGTCTAGAAGGCCCTCATAGTTGAGGAAGAGATGATTAGTAGGGGTCAGAGCATGAATCCTGCAAGATTGATGGGACATGCGACATTTGGTGTGCAACAACATAAAAAACCAACTAGACATCCATCAGGGTATCGAGGTACTTCAAGATGATCCATGTTCACGACACCACGGTGACCGACAACTCAGCAATAGACTCCCTACAGAGGATCACAACACCAACAAAAACATCATCTACAACAACAATAATTTAGGCCTATTCAACAGAACAAACCAGGGTTTCAGGCTCGTGGGCCATCAACTTCTACTTTGGGGACTAGAAGTATAGACCGAAGACCAAATGATGGACATGTGGAGAGACACATTACCAGTCTGATTGTCCATTTAAGAGGGCCAGAACAACTGGGTCGACCGAACACACTACAGTAGGAGATTTGGGCAAGGCCCATCAGATTCATGCAAAAGTGAATGACCACCAGGCCAAGAACCATTCTAATGTGCTCGAGATGTCAGGTACCATCACTGACTAGACCTTTAGTATTTTGATAGATCTCGGTGCTACATAGAGCATTATTTCTGGTGCAACTCTAGAAAGCATTAACGTAAAGGAAAATGAACTAGACGAGTTTAGCTACATGGAAATGGCTTCGGGAGCCAAGCAGAATGTTGGAGGAAAGGTTATGGATTGTAGCCTCAACCTGGGATATTTTTTAATGAAGGCCAACATGTACATCATGATATTAGGATATTATGACATCATGATCGACATGGACTGGTTGGAATTGCATGATGCGATACTCAACTATAAGACAAAACAATTGAGTTTAACCAATGATGAGGGACAAAGACGAGTGATTGTAGGAAGAAACCAAGAAGTTTCCCTAAGGTTCATTTCTTCCCTACAACTACGGAAGAGCATGCGCAAGGGATCCAAGCTATATGCAATCCTAACACTGAATGACAAGGGCATGGAGAAAGGATCAGAAAACCTTCTGGTAGTACGAGATTTTGTGGACGTGTTCCCAGAAGAGTTACTAGGCTTGCCGCCTGAAAGAGAGCTGAAATTTACCATTGAATTAAAACCTGAAACTGAACCGATAGCAAGAACACCTTATCGGATGTCGACCCTGAAGTTACAAGAGTTGAAAATTCAATTGAAAGAGTTGTTGGACCTGGGACCTATACGTCCAAGTGTGTCACCTTGGGGCGTGCCTGCTATTTTCATATGGAATAAGGATGGGTCATGGAGATTCTCCATTGAATACCATCAATTGAACAAGGAAATGATCAATAACCAATATCCGTTGCCAAGAATACATGATTTGTTTAATCAAATGAAAGGCGTGACGACTTTTTCGAAGATCGACTTGAGATCGAGATATCACCAGTTACGGATCAAAGAGGAAGACATTCCTAAGACCACATTTAAGACGAGGTTTGGGCATTGCGAGTTTACCATTTTATCGTTTGGACTGACAAACGCCCCAGGAGTATTCATGATATTGATGAATGGGGTGTTCCGCGAATACTTGGACAAGTTTTTTCAAGTATTCATTGACGACATATTGATATATTCTTAGACAACAGAAGAAGATGATGGACATTTGTGCTTGGTACTACAGTGTTTACAAGAGAACAAATTATACGGGAAATTATCGAAATTTTCTTTTTATCAATCAAGGTTTCATTATTTATGGCATGTTATCTCCGGTGAAGGCATCGCTGTGGATCCAGTGAAGGTAGAGGATATTATGGAATGTATTGCACCAACGAATGTACCAGAAGTACATAGCTTCATGGGTTTAGCTAGATATTATCGATGGTTCGTCGAAGGTTTTTCGAAGATAGCAAATCTGATCACAAAATTGTAGAAGAAACAAGAAGTTTGTATGGACCGAGAAATGCACGGAATAATTTTGAAGGATCACGAATCTGTTGAAGAAAACACCGATACTAAAGGTCCCCGACATGGACGAGGAATTCTTGGTATGCATAAACACATCCAAGGAAGTCTTAGGCGGAGTCTTGATGCAAGATGGTCGAGTCATCGCTTACATCTCAAGGAAGTTAAGAAAGCATGAGGATAACTATGCGACGTACGATTTGGAGTTATTGGCCATTGTGTATGACTTGAGAGTATGGAGGCACTACTTGGTCGGACAAAAATTTGAACTAAAAACAAACCACTGTGGTTTGCAACAAATTTTTACGCAAAGTGACTTGAACGTGCGACAAAGGCATTGGTCAGAACTACTTAGAGAGTACAATTTTAAGATTACCTACTTAAAAGGAACAATGAATAGAGTGGTAGATGCATTGAGTCAGAGAACACACATATTTTTAGTGATACCTCTTCATAAGAATCTTCGAGAAAATATTCTAACTATACATCGTGACGATGACTGGTATAAGGAGGTTACATAAAATATTGGATGAGACACCATGTTGGTACCTAGGTTTGAAAGATACACTTTGGAAAGTGAAGGATTGATGAGGTATCATAACCAGATTTACGTACCACCTAACGACGAGTTTAGAAGTTTGATCATTATACAAAGATCATAGAGAAATGTACATGGCTCATCCAAGAGTCATGAAGATGAGGGAATACCTTAAGCCCTTATTCTTCTGGAAAGGATTGAAGGTGGACATAGTCAAATACATGGTGAGATGTCTAGAATGTCAACAAGTGAAGGATAATCATAGACATCCAAAAGGATTAATACAACCAGATTCTATTCCAGATTCGAAATGGGAGGTCATTTCGATGGAATTTATTGTGGGATTGCCGCTGATGGAAAGGAGGCACGAATTGATTTTCGTGGTAGTTGACCATCTGATGAAGAGTGAAAATTTTATTCCTGTGCATACGATGTATCAGGTGCCAGACATAGCTAGAGTTTTTATCAACAAGATTGTGATATTGCATGGTGTGACTAAGAGGATCATATCCAATTGAGGATCGATGCTTACATGATGATTTTGGACTAGTTTCCAAGAGGCCTTGGGAACCCAACTTAACTTTCCTACAACTTATCACCCTAAGATAGAAGGGTAGACAGAAAGAATGAACCAAATCTTGGAATATATTTTGCGTATGTATGTGATGGACCAACATAAGCATTGGGAAGAGTTATTGCCTCTAGTGGAGTTTGTTTACAACAATAGCTATCAAAGAACCATTAAGATGGTGCCATTTGAGTTTCTTTATGAGAGACCGTGTCAGATGCCTTTGAGCTGGGATCGACATGAGGATAGGGTCCTGGTAGGAAAAAAAAACAATCCAATAAATGGAAGAGAAAATGAAAACAATAAGCCAAAGAATTAAAGAAGCGCAATATCGATAGAAGAGTTATGATGATGAACATCGCGTTGACCGTAGTTATGAAGTTGGTGATTGAGTCTTCTTGCGGGTGAAACCGCACAAGAGTTCAAAGTTTTTTGGAAAGGGTTGTAAACTCTCTCCTAGGTTTGTGGGACCTTTCAAAGTCATGGAAAGGAAAGGGCATGTGGCCTATTGACTAGCCTTGGTTGATTATTTGAGGTGTATGCACAATATTTTTCATGTATCTAGGTTGAGACATTATGTTAGTGATCCTACACATGTGATTGACATGAGTTCTTTGCAGGTGTCGGAGAAGGGTGCATTCATGACAGAGCCAATCCTCATTTTGGACCATCGCATTCAAAAAATATGACGTCGAACATTCGATCATGTCAAGGTCCTCTGTGAAAATAATAGTCCACACTCGACTACCTGGGAGGACACATATGATATGCGCCAAAAATTTCCATTTTTGTTTGATAGTTAGACATTTAGATATTGTCAGATGATTTATTTACTCCATTCATATACTGTGAAACTTCAGGATGAAGTTTAAAACAAGAGGGGGAGTATGTAACATCCTGCTCTTGCGAGCACATGTTATTGACTTATTCTTTGAGGACACTTGTGTGCAAGTGATCTAGTTTCAATATATGGATGTCTGTTCGCTTATGGATTCTTATGAAGATGTTGATGGATTATGATGTTATGTTATTGGATTTCTATGTATTGCCATATGCTATTGACGAGTTTCCCCTGAGTGTGCATGAAACTTGATAGATTGAGGATGCCGATGGCTTCAATGGACCTTCTTAGACTCTGTATCAAGTCAAGAAGTGGATTGTATTGGTTTGGGTATTTTTATTTATGCATATGTGACATATGATCAGGTATATTATGTGTTGGAAATATGGCTATAGCAGAGATGACGCAGACTGTCAAGGTTGTCATTGATGGCAATCGGTTGGTTATGGAGCACGCACAAGAGAACTGGCAGAAGAAGCTAGATGATGATAGAGAAATATCCAAGTGGGGATGTTGAGATTGGGTTCCACTCGATAGAAGAAGCTATATGATGTCAGAGCAATATCCAAGTGGGGACGTTGAGATTGGGTTCCACTCAGAAAATTGTTCTACAAGAGGAGACCCATTGTGTTAGGTTATCCAAGTGGGG
Source organism: Picea engelmannii (assembly GCA_009831015.1). Lineage (NCBI taxonomy): Eukaryota > Viridiplantae > Streptophyta > Pinopsida > Pinales > Pinaceae > Picea > Picea engelmannii. The sequence goes on from ML786425.1 coordinate 324,744, forward strand.
ATGTTGAGATTGGGTTCAACTCAGCAAATTGCTCTACAAGAGGAGCCACCATTACGTTAGGTTATCCAAGTTCCCATCGCGTAAGGTTATTCAGGAAAAAGGAGGGAATAAACCCATTTGAAATGTTTCAAGGAAAAAGAGGGAATAAACCCATTTGAAAAGTTTGAAGGAGAGCTCCAGTTGATTCACGTGCCCCATTGAAATAGAAACAGAGGAAATGGTGAAGAGATATGCGAACCAATTGGCATTCCTGTTCAGCCTTCGCCCATGGGGATCTTCGCTGATAAAAACGCACGCCTTAGCCATGGCCATGACTAGCAGCAGCAGTTACCAATCGTTTTTTTAAGAAACGCACGAATGATGCCTTTCACAACGCGATTGGTGTGGCTGGCATCAAATGGATATAATTCACAATCAACGAAGCTTAACATTGCTAAATCCAGGGTTTTGCGGGGGTCCTTCATCTGCTTTGACAAGTCTGGAAGTTTTTGCCAGTTGGGTTTCTCTAATCACTCTGGACGGTGGAAGGACTTACAGTCTAAAATTAGACTGGCTGTTAAGACAAAAAGAACACAACGTTGCATGATGTGGCATGCGTAGAGGAGGCATGCAAAGAGCCAGTTCAGAAAAAAAAAAAAGAAGGAGGAAACTGCAGTTGGAGTTGAGAAAAGCGAGGAAAACCTCTGCATGTGGAAAAACAATATAATGCTCTGGAACCAAGATGGAAGGGAAGTTGAAGTGAGAGAGAGAGAGAGCTCTGGATGTGAGAAAAGGAGGAGGAGAATCTGCGTGACAGTAGAAGAAGCTGAGAATGGGCTGCAGAGGACAGTGAGGCAGAGCAACAGATCAGAAATAGTGAAGAATGCAGAGTAGATCAGCAGAAAGGGTAAGCAAGCTATATCAGAATGAACAAGTTGATTTGAGCAATATTTATTTTGGCAAATAAGGGTGGTAGGGTGGTGCTAGGGATAATTATGTCTCTCTCTCTCTGCAAGTGGGTGCTTGTAGAATCTGAAGGTTGGTGCCTTCACTCAGTTGGTGCTGAAGTAAAAAGGAAGTCGGTGCTTCCACCCAGTGGGTGCTGGGATTCTGTGGGAGTTGGTGGTCTCGGCCAGTTGGTGCTGGCAATCAGAGGTTGTAGCCTCTATGAGTTCGTGCTCATAAAATATGATATGTAACGTAGTTGGAGCTTGCTTAACATCTTAAGAAGACGAGGTTTTTTCCCTGGT
>ML786425.1:330027-340245 GCA_009831015.1 Picea engelmannii
CCCCCCCCCCCCCTCTCAGTTAGTTCATACCTGTAACATTATGATGTTGTTTATGGATCATTGACAATGTTTCGTTGATGGATGCAGGTTGAATTTGCTTGCTAATCAAAATCACATAAGGAGTAAAGGGGCCATGCACAACAACTAGATATTGAGGGAGAGGTGTGGAAACAACTCTGCCAAAGCCTACTAGCACTCCTGCTGTGGCTCGAATTGTAGGTTAATGATTATCTAGTTAGAGAGATCCACAATGCTATGAGGGAAGACTGAGACAATTACTCACGAAGATTCTAAGGGGCACACAATAAGGCATGGTCCTTATTCATTAGAGGTCCTTAGTCTCTCACAAGGTCGCTTGAATGGAGTATTGACTCCAAGGGTTGGAAAAATACCAAAACCATTCAAAGGTGAGTGACACCCTTGGAGCATGTAGTGTGTCTTGAAGGGCACGCCGCATAATTAAAAATTGAGTCAAAGGATGAGTGGAACCCTTGGAGCACAAAGTGCGTCTTGAAGGGCACATCGCGGAAATAAAACTTGAATCAATGATCCTAGGTGACTAGAAAACAATAATTTATTTTGACATTGTGAGACTTAATATAATTATTAAATGGGTAATTTTTATTAATTATAAAATCTCCTTAAAAATTCTAAGCCTAGTTTAAAAATTTGAGCTTAAGTCTAAAGTGGAAGAAGACTAAAACTAAATTTTAAATTAAATAAATGGGGGATGAAGAAAAATCAAGTTAGGAATTAAAAGAGTAAAAATTATATCTAAAGATTTAATTATATAAATGTGTGCACGAGAATACCAAATTGGAAATTAAGATAATAAAGGAAATACATGTAAAAAGAGTGAGTAAGCATAGAAAGGAATCTAGAGTCTAGTTAACACTAATCTAAATAGAGAAGAATCCTAAGTTATCTCAATATAGATCTAGAAAGGTGTTAGTCATAAATTAGGAATAAAGGAATAAAAGACAACTAGGAGTGATTTAAGGAGTGCTTTTAGGAGATGTGAGGGAAATTGACTTATAATTAAATTAAATTGTGAAATTTTCTTGTGCAACTATGGGAGAGAGTGAGAAGTGTATGGGGGGAATAATTCTAAATTAATTAATTAAAAAGTGAATTAAATGTGCAAGAGGAAAATGTCATGAAGAAAAATCCTATAAAGCAAATGGTAAGAGGGAAGTTGGGGCAAACGAGTTATTGGTAAAGTTATGCTGCCATAATTTCTTTGACGGGTTTTACTTGTGAGAGTTGGGATACCCAGCTTGAGAGAGAGTTGTAGCTTGACCTTGCGAGGCAAGTTGGGAGTTAGATTATTTTTTGGTTTTGTGTGTGTGGCCCCATTGCGAATTGCGGGGCTAAGGGAAAAGAATATTACCCCTAGTGTTGGATGGGAGGTACTAGTGAGGTCTCAACGATTAGCAAGCGAGAGCAAGGAGGAAACCCTAGTTGTCGAAGAACATCATCAAGTCTATATTCATCATCGATTACAATATTTTTATTGAAATTTGTAATTGCATTTGGATTAACTTGTATAATCTAGTTTTGTTTTTACCTTGCATAACTGTGTGAGATCTTAAGATCAAGAGACAAGCTCCTAGATGATTTTATAAATGCTAGAGGCAGATTCCTAATAATATCACCGCCATTTTATTTAAATCTGAGTTTGAATGTATACACATATAAATGTTGATCACACCATTTTTAATTTAAATCTGAGCTTGAATGCATGCACATAAGAATTTTTGATCTCCTCCATTTTAATTTGAATCTAAATTTTTCCAAAACAAATTTCACTCTAGTGTGATTGCTGCCATTGGTGGCTTCTCAAATTCAATTTCCTTAATGCCTAGTGTATTCACTACCTTGATTTTTCTTATTGATTATCAACTGTGGGATTCCCTTAACCCCTGGTGTATTTGTTTTCCCCATCGGAAATTTTCTCTTCGATGAGATCGCTGCCAGCCCCCCCCAAAATTGATCTAGAACTGCTTTAAAACTCTCAACTGATCTGTACCTCATTTACCCAATCGAATTTATGGCTGATGAGATTGATGAGCATCTCAAATTCAAGTTTGATCTACTTTTTAACGATATCACCTTGCTATCTCTCTGCATCTATGGATCAAATTCGCTATTGGTACGTTGTGTTGGTTTTTATTTGGCTACGACTGTGAGATTAAATTCGCTGATGCTTTCTTGTTATGTTGTGAACATGATTCTTCAATTGTTCCTCTAGAATTAAAATTCATCTCTGTGTCAGAATTTCTTTTCTCTTGACTAGAAATGTTGACTCCTCCCTTGGCTCGTGGCTTAGCGCCTGATGTATTCGAGCTTAAGTATTAACCTGAATTTTATGATTCCACACCATTTTTGGACTTGGGATATTCAGATATGCCTCGAGCCTGAATTTTGCATCATTCCTTATGGGGTCCTCCACTTATCTGATGCTTGTGTGAGTGCTACTCATATTTTCTTGGACTCTCGGTGCATGCAATGTTGATGTCCCTAGCACTCGGTTGTATGACTAAAGATAGGGCTCGATGAGAGATAAGCCCAATTGATGCATAGTTGAATACTTATTTACCCATGGGCTCTCCCTTGGTGCATAAATTTTGGATGGGCACATACTAGATGCTTTACATGGTGTTAGACACTATTGGCGTTGCTTGACTAATGACTAGAATTTATTGGATGACTTGAAATTTGAGTAGATCGAGGGTTTACATGAATTGATTAATGACTTGTGTATTGGGTTAAAGGCCCAATATTTTTGGAGGTTAAAGATAGGTTGAGTCTTTGTTTTTGAATTAAATGAGATTGGGCTTCCCTAATTTTCCCTTCCATGAAACTGTTGACTTGGGTCTTCCTCATCCCTTAAACCATGGATATGAGGTGGGCATATAGAGCCCTCATTATATTACCCTAATATGTCATAATATTCTTAGGTCTTAGATTGGGTATGCAAATTAGTATATGGATTATCTCCTCTATCCTTATTCAGGGGGGAATTTTCTTATAGTTCTTGTGCATTAGAAGTGTAAAACTAGCATTGGTTTCCTTCCACATTATTTTATGATTCACCCTGTTAGTTCTTAAGGAGGGATGCACAATATTTTGACTTCATTTTAGTTGCTATTTATAAATGATTTTTATTAGTTTTTAAATGGATACATAATAAGAAAGTGGAGTTAGATTAAATGTATCAATCTTCTTATGGGTTCTCATAATGAAATTGTAAATTTGGCTTCTCCTTACATACTCCTAGAAGATATCCCTAATATGGAATGGATAGTTAAGCTACATGAATTTAGATTGCAATTATGCGATTGACTCATTACTCTGTATGTAATATCCTCTTATTCACATCCATTATCGCTTGAAGATTTCTAAGTGTGATAGAATATCATGTCGTATCTTAAAAATTGATGATTAGGTGAGAATCATGATCTAGTTAATTGTGGTTTATGTTGGAATGCTTCATGGTGGTAATTGCGTCAATTAAACCGATGTATGCTTGTAGAAAATTTTCATCGCACCATGAATAATTGATGTTTAAGATTGATTAATTGATCTAGTTGAATTTTGACATGATTGGATTAGTGGGAATTAGACACTTCTTTGTTCCTCAGAACAATCGCCATCCCTGAGACCTTAAATGATCAAAATCAATTGGATATTGGGATTGAGCATTGCTTATGTGTCCTGGAGGTCCTAACCTTGTAGAGTAGGTTGGTTGGGTAGTCATTTTAACATTCATTATCTGGTTGATCATTGTTTATAAATTGTTGCAAGATGATTGTGATGTGTTAAGCGATGATGCTATTTATGTTTATGTGTTGCTATCCTTTTTGTTGATGCATTGAATGAGTCATTATTGATTTCAATGATGAGTAGATGGTAATGCTTTTACTTATGATGTCGTTGATTTTGTGTTTCTATGATTTATATTATTGACGTTATTTTCTAATGCTTCAATTTTTTTTTTCACCTTTTATGCTTCACTTTCCTAGTCGTAACAGAGGGGGATTACAGTGCCGTCATCAACAACTCTTCGAGCCTTTGAAATGCTTCTGTGCATTTCTCAGTCCACAAGAATTTCTTTTTCTTCTTCTGCAATTTCGTGATCGTATTTGCTATCTTCGAAAATCCTTCGACAAACTGTGGGTAATATCCTACTAAACCCATAAAATTGCGTACTTTTGTTACACATTCTTAGGTATAGGCCATTCCATAATATCTTTACTCTTTTCGGGGTCCACTGCAATTCCATGATATCACATGTCCCAATTACTGTATTTCCCTATGATAAAAGTCGCATTTGTTGAACTTAGCAAATATATTATGTTCCCTTAGATTTGGTAATACTATTTTCAAATGGTTCTCATGTTCTTCTTCGAACTTCGAATATATTAGTATATCATCAATGAATATCAAAATGATTTCATCTAAGTATTGAATGAATATACTATTCATTAGGCACATAAAGGTCATCGATGCATTTGTAATTCCAAAAGGAATTTCTACAAACTTGTAATGTCCATAATGTGTTCTAAAAGTGGTCTTTCTGATATTGTGTTTGTTGAAATTACTAAGGCAACTAAGAGGGGGGGGGGGGGGCTGAATCAGTTGTTACTGTGATTAAACAATATTAAGTCAATTAAGCCATTTTTAATCTTTCATCAAGTGACCATCAATATTATACATAATATGAACAACATAAATAATGAGCATCAATCACACATAAGATATACACAGAGATGTATTTTCACGAGGAAACCCATAAAGGGAGAAAACCTCTTCTTCTTCTAAATGATAGGCAGTCTTTTAAGTTCTGCACATCATCTATGTTTGAGCACCAACTCAAGGTGAGGCTACTACCTCTGTTTTACAAGATCCAACTTGTTGAGAGCACCAACTCTTTGGTTTCTCTAACACTGACTAGAAGGAAGCACCAACTCCCTGAGTGTATCAACATCGATTGGATGGAAGCACCTACTTCCACTTATACAAACACAAAATTGTTTGAGAGAACCAACTCTCTGGTTTCTCTAGAACCCACTAGAAGGAAGCACCAACTCCCTGAGTGTTCCAGCACCGACTGGATGGAAGCACCTACTTCCACTTATACAAGCACCAACTTGCATATAGAAAACTCTGTGTTTTCCCAAGAACCACACTGCCACCCTATTTTCTAGCCACAACTAGATGGAAGCTACAACTCCCAATATTCAAGCACCAACTCGAATATCAGAGGACCACATTCCTCCCTAGAACCACCCTACCTCCCAGATTATAAATAAATGATTGAATAACCAACAACACAGATAAATCGATTCTTACCACTTCTTCTCTATTCTGTAAATCTAGTCTACTTATAACTGTTCTACAATTCTTCTCTTCCTCTGTCTGTTCTGCAATTCTGCTCTGCTTCAAGCTGTTCTGCAATTCTTCTCTTGCTTCTGTCTATTCCTCATCTTTTACTCATCTCTGAGTTTTATCTCACACTGTGCATACTGTCAGTCTCACACTACGCATACTGTAATTTTCCCTTTCTTACAGTTCAACTCATTTTTCATTTAGAACGACCAACCCAACACAATCACTGTGTGTTTCTTTTTATATTCTCCAACCCCTTCGGTTACCCCTCAAATCCCTAGAACAATGCTTCAGCAACTGAAACTCTAACCTTCCAAGAACCATGATTCCGTTCTGCTAACTGAATCGTAACTGAACAATTAATCATGAAGAGCAACAATATCCCTTTTGATCAAATTTCCAAGTATCCAACACCGTTGGATTACAAGCACAGGGTCTCGCATTGATTTCGCCATTTCGCATTTCGACATTTCGACATTCCTATGATGAAGAGTCTCGAATCTTCATGTTACGATCTCTGAAAATGAGCTTAGATTGGTGCTGGCTCCTCCCTCTCACATGACCACTGACAGTGACCACAACCTACACCAAAAGGTGTTTTTCGCATTTCGGCATTTTGACATTTTGGAGTTCGAGACTTCGTGATGGTGGAGTTTCTGCTTGCTATGTAAAACCACGAAATAGAAAGTATTGATGTGATGTAAACCTGTTGACGTCACACATGGATTGAAATGTGTTGAATAGCTGCCACGTGTCACTTTGATTTGTGACTTACATGTGCTTGAAATGTTGAATCAACTTGACACTTGTCATTGCCTGATTGTGCCACATGCCCTTAGCTGACGTGGTTTGTTGATGTGTTTATTTTGGGATTTCGAGGTTCGCTACTTCAAAGGTTAAATTTCCTTTGATCTTTGATTTCCCAGTCTGTGAAACTCCAAAATGGAGTCTTGTTGGTAGCCAATTCGCATTTTTATACTGTCCTTATAAGATGCCTACACCAGTGTCTTGCAACCCTTGATTTTCATCGAAAACTTTGGAATAAAACAACACTGTTATTTTGCGCACTTTGTTCTCGTTTTCACAACTGCAAGCGTGAAAACATTGTTTTTGAGGTCACATTAAAATTGTCACAGGATTATTATGGTCACTCTTGTCTATGTGTTCATTGCGTTTCCAATTTAATTATATTCGCACAGTTGGCAAGACTCCAAGATCTTTACTCATTTGGCATTCTTTGATTGATAATATGACTTCATTTTTATAAGACTGTGTTGATATTCTTATGATCGAGTTTTTGATACATTGGTGGTTTGATGTTTAATAGTATTTCATCGATTTTCTTGACACATTGGTCTTATAAAAAATACATTGAGGATGTGGTTAGATCCTTGGTTTAATTATTTCATTTCATACATATTTGATATGATCGAACCCTTGGTGTTGACTTTGAATCATTATTTTGGTTTTAAAAACTATGCTAAAACTATTGCTCGCGCAAGTGTTTGGTCGACTTACCATAGATTTCATTGATTATTTGAATGGCATGGTTTTTAACATATGCAATGGTGATTTGAATCGTTATATGCGCCGTCGGTTGTACTTATGAAATGACTGTTTTGCATGGGATGATCTAGCTCCACCACCCTCGCACATTCGGTCATTAATGCATTCCCCCTATCCCAGCTTAACTCTGTTGTGTTTGGGGAGTCTGTGAGTTATTCGATCCTGCCAATACCCTGTTCAAACCCTTGGACACAAACCCTTTCCCACTGTGTGCTCCTGTCTATGGCACCAGTGGTGCGCATAGAACCAAATGGTAGCCAAACTCTGTTGCTATTCGATAATGATCGCAAAGATTTGGAAGATAATGGCTGGCTGGTGTTTATACAGAGGTTCGAGGGCTTTAACCTTTCGGTTTCCCAACAATTCGCCCTCACCTTCGACGGGTGTAGGGCTAAGGTCAGAGACTTATAGCTCGAGCTCAATGAGGAATTCATGAGTTCGGCTATAGGACTACCAACGACAGGGCAACATTGGTTTAAAAATTTCAAAGTAGATGATGTGTCGTGTCCTCTCCTTTTCACATCAAGGAAGATTGTTTCATGTGATAGAGGTATGGCGATCACTACCCTCAAACCCAGGTGGCACGATCTTTTGGTAATTGTTAAACAATTTGTGACCTGTGAAGGTCGGCATGGCTTGGTATTTTTGTATCACCTCCAGTTGTTGATGAATTTCATAGGCTATCCCTTAAATATGCCGCATTATCTTTTGCGAAGTCTGTACAAGATGTCTAAAAGATTCAAGCGTGAGAAGGCTGATAGCAGCCTTTTCCATCATGACTTGATTAAACTCATCATCACCCATCACCTTCATGGTGATAGTTGGAAATAATTCCTATCTAGGAATGGCTTTTCCACTCCCGAGTCTGTCCATGTAGACAAGGTTGTGGTTACAAAAATTGTGGTTGGGCCAGACGTTCCATTTCATATCCTTCTACCTCCTGTCAAACCCTCAGATTTCCCTAACATCGACCTACCTGATACTATTGTCGACCCGGGTGCTAAAGAAAATATCAAGGCCAACAAAAGGCCTGTGAAGAAGAAAGGTAAGAGTGACACTACTATCAACAGTAAGGGGAAGAAACATGCTCGATGGATATCAAGATGTGCCAGGAACAAACCCAAGCTAAATGTTGACCAAAAGCCCATAGTGTTGAGCGAGGAATCGGACTCCGATATTGAGCGTTTCCTAGCTAAGGAATACCCCTATTCACATGGCCTATGCTCTACGAAACCCTATGACTATGTCTCTAACTTACCTCCATGCATCAAAAATAATCCTAATTACTCTGGAATCAAGCTGCACAATGAAACCCCTGGTGACTTAAACAAACCCTCGCCTGTGATATCAAAGCCCGAGCAACCATCATGTATCCAATGTAATGCTTGGCTAGAGCATTATTACACCGACGTTCCCCTATTTCAATCAAATATCAAATCGTTAGAGGAACAAGTTACAGTGCTGTCAAAAGAGAGAGACATGCTTCAAGCTAACGAGAAGAAACAAAAAACCACCGGTTCGATTGTCTTCAGGAACGTCGAGGCAACAACGGCCTTTGTAAATTCAAAATTATCATGACCGAGTTTCCCAAGTGCATACGAATTACAATGATCAATTCAGCATGCTGTGGCAGTTGAGGAGACACTTTGGAAATGGTTTTGTTTTAGGTTGTTAGCTTGAGTCAGAAATAGAGACTTGGGATATTATCCCCATATTTTTTGTAAACTGTTTTGATAATTCCCACAGGGATGTTTTACCCTGTGGGAGGTCTTTAAATACTTGTCATTTTTTGTAATGAACCCATCATCATCACTGTTGGGAGAAACAGACTATGGATTTATAATAATACAGAATGGGATGAAAGTTGATGTCTTGTAACAACTTTCGCTTTCAATATATAAAACTTTTGTTTCAAGTTTTCTCCATATCAGTTTGCAATTAATTATCGACTACTTTAGCTATCATGATTCATTGCAGGTTGATGTGAACTGGTTTATATGTTGTCCATATCTAATCTCTCTTATTTAAAAAAATACAGCGATTACTCAATTTCAATTTAATGAATACAGGTTTATCTTTTTCGTTAATTGAATTGTTTTGTACAATTTTTGCACAAGGATTTATCTGAATGCGATAATTTGTTAATTATAAGATTGCTATAATTTTTTATGTCTTGTTTGTCCTGTTATTGATATTCGGAGAGCACAACTGCTTCTTGTTTACGATAAGCTTGTGGAGAATCTGGTGCGGGTTTCATCCCACCGAACAACTAAATCAACTATTGGAGACAGGACAAACTTGAAGCGTTACTTTAGGTCAGTTTGCTATTTGTTATTTAAGTTAGTTCATTAGTGTCATATAAGTAGTTTAGATAGATACATGTGTAGTTCAGATTTATAGTTAGAGTTATTATTTTAGTTGCTTAGATTAGATAGTTTTTGTTTAATTTCTTTCTCATAAAATTATAAAAATAAAAAAACAATAGTTTCGTTGTCTTAGGACAGTTTACAAATGATTTTTGTAGGTTTTCATTTAAATCTATAATATGTAAATATTGTATATTTGTAATTGAACATTTAATTTTATAGAATTATAGTTGTATGATTTAGGTAATAGATTGTATATTTGTAGTTTAGATTTGTTTATTAGTTTGTTTTAATTATTGTTTTCATTTAGATTAGTTCCTTAGTGTAGTTTTCATTTGTTTTTCTAGGACTTAGATCGGCTAACGGAGCCGCTAAACCCGTCAGGGTGGGTTATCCCAAACGGCTTGGTTTATTTAGACAACCCCGGATCGAATCCACTCTTCCAGTTGGCGAGCGTTCATTTTCGCCTGTCAACAAATGGTGCTAGAAGGAGGGCCGACTGACAAGATGACCTTGTAGGAGCCTTTATTTTAAATGTATTCAATTTCCCCCATGGCTCCCCAAATCACTGTGATGGAACATGCTTTCAACTTCTCATCACCCAATGTTCCCAACGAGACAGTCTCTCGCTTGTCCAAACTCACCTTTCATGGTGGAGGCAATATATCTGCTAAAGACCACCTTAACAAGTTTTGGTGCAAATGCATCAAACATGACATCTTAGATTTAGGAGTTTTATGCAGACTGTTCGATTTTAATTTTAGAGGTCGGATCAAACATTGGTTTGAATCCTTTCCAGCATGTCACATTTTTGATTGGTTTCAATTTGTAGATGAGTTTCTAGATGCTTTTGAAATTTATGATTTTGATCAATTATGTGAAGAATTTCATACTT
>ML786425.1:340295-357024 GCA_009831015.1 Picea engelmannii
TTTGTAGATGAGTTTCTAGATGCTTTTGAAATTTATGATTTTGATCAATTATGTGAAGAATTTCATACTTCGCTAATCAATGACGATTCATCTTCAGAAGACTTTTTGACAAGAGTCTATCATATCCTCTGTAAATTTAATCTTAATGACATGTCATTAGCATTAAATCTCTTCTATGATGCTTCCATCCCTTCCATCCTGTCATGTTCAATCATGAATGAAGAACCAATTGCAAATCCTATCACTCAACTGCAAGAACAATCTTCTTCGCAAGAAGAGAAAAATTCTTCCGATAATGTTGAACAAGCCAGGGAGGTAGAATCTATTGATCAGGCTCTTATTAACAACCAAATTGGTTTTTCCTTCGAATCATTGTATTTTCAGTCTAAGACTAGTATGGAAGATGATTCGTTTCTGGCTCAAGGTGAATACCCTCATTATTGTAACTCATGCTCTAATCAACATTTAAAATCAATCATTGAAGAACACTTAAGCGACAAAAATCGTCTTGAATGTTCTAGTACTCCTATGAAACTAATTAGAGAAGAAGTTACGCAACTAGAAGAAGAAACTTTAAACCTTCATCCTCAAAATGCACTTTGTTCACAGGAAAGACTAGATGTTTGTCACATAAATTTTGAATTATCAATCACACAAAAGGCAAATCCAGATGATCATATTATGTTGAGGAATTCATCACCAAAACAGAGTGAGAGTTTTAAAGAAAGTGAAGAGAATTGTCTTGAGAATACCATTGTTGAGTATCATAGTTCAAGAGATTCTTTTCATCTGCTTATGTCTGATTCCTTTTATTCTTTATATCCTGATCTATTCCTAGAATATGTTGGACTTGACATCTTACCTACAAAATCCTACTCTATTCCACCACAATCATATCCTTTCGATATGCTAAATTTTGGTGAAATTAATTCCAAACCTAATATTGATAAACTAAGATTTGATGCTTGTTCATTTTCATCACTCATATGGGAAGAGGACATGTTGCAAGATGATTTTACACAGTTTATTGTTGAAAAGGACGATGCATTATATTTTATGGAGATCAAACATTCTAAGTTGCATATTCGTTCTTTGCTTAGCTTGAATCTTAATGGTTATACTTCACATTTTGAAATGATCAATCTCATCAAAGGAAACATTCAAACCAATGATCTAATGGATTGCACAAATCCTCCTATGATGAGCTTGCCATTGATATATTCGTTTCATCAAATTCATGGTTTGCATCCCCATTTTTGTGACAGGATCTTAGGATGGATTGAATATTCTTATATAATTTTTTTTTATAATGAAGATAAAGTTGCGCTTGCTTTATTTCTACCTAAGAATATTGGAAGTAGGCGTGGCATATTTCTTTTAGATCCTCCATGTGAATAAATTAATGAGTACTTAGAGAACCATCAGGAAGATGGGCCATTTCAGCCTTGGCTGATGGTTATTCCATTTCCTCGTAATCCTGACGAGTTTTTCAAAACTACTCACACTCACCCATGCCATTATGACCCTTATCACGACAACATTGCACAATGGCTGGAGGATTCATACATCATGAATATTCAAGGGAATTGTAAGATTGTGCTTACTTTGTTTTTAGATGATGATTATGAAGGTAAGTGTGATATGTTTCTGTCATTTGTTGATATACTACCATTCTTATTAATGATGTTTGATTTTGTTTCCATTGCAGGATTGGAGTTACTCCGATGGATACATTGGAAGCATGACTTCACGTAGTATCCTAATTTGTTTAATAGTTAGGGTAGGTTTAGGAATAGGTTTTCTTTCAGTTTTATTTCTCACTATTTTTCTTTGTAATAATGCAGTCATAAATGCAAGTGGGCGCACCACGAGAACCATAATACAACTTTTGTCAGGGAAGTCCCCTTGATCCTTTTCTCTTTACTCTTAGTTGAACATTCATTTTCAAAAACGCAGTATCATCATGAAAATATTAAATGGAAAGTAAAGAGATAAATAAATCTAAATCAACCCTGACCCAAGGTACCATGAGTAAGACTGCTTTCCCATCAAATAGGATTTTTTTTCTTTCTTTCAGTTTCCCAAGGGATTTGTTGCATGAGGTTTTCAGATGCACATTCTGTACATATTTTCTTTTGTCTTTTGGATTTCTTTTCTTTCAAATCTTTCTTCACTGGTGTGTTTTGTTTCCTTTTATGCTTATCAGTCTTTCTTTTGAAACACACATACCTACATTATGAACTGGTCAGACAAAGAAAACAAAAAATTATTTCTCTGAAATGACTGCTGAAAAGTTGTCTAAACATCAATTGTGATATACTTCTGAAATTTACAGATGTGTTAAGGAAAGCCTGTTGTTTGAAAGAAGTTTATTGATTTCAATCTGTAAGTGAAGCTTGTCATGATCATCTTTTCCTTCCGACGTTGTCCCTGTTCCTTAAGGGAATAACTCAGAAGATGTCTCCCTGCTTTTGAAGGTTGGTTTTGTAAACAAACCATCTCTGAATCTTAATGAGGGACAATTTTAAAAATTCTTTCAAGGTCTGTAAAAATGTGTCTAAAATATCATAATTTTTAGCGTCACCCCGCTCAACTATATATCTTCAAAAAAATAAATAAAAAGAGCTATGGGAAGTGCTTGTAAACCCGCCGGGATGCTGAACAGGTCTGCTGGCAGCGGGTAAATGCATGCATGACGCCAAGACAACTTCACCGGGGTACTGAATAGGCCTGCTGGTAGTGAAGCAATGTCGGGTATATGAAAATTCGTAAATATGAAACCTCTTCACCTTAACATGTCCTTTATTTTGATCTGGAACTTCTTGGCAGGATACATATATCAGAGTGGGTTAAATGGCAACCCTGTCGAGGCTATGGACGCCTGCTAGCAGCAGTGGCTCTGCCAACCGTATTGGGGATTTTATCTTTAACATCGTGGCTCACTTGTCTTAAGATTATTATCAGTTTTCATCCTTTGAACACTACTGGGATATGTGATCATTAATGACGTTTAAACAATTTTCTGGTTATTTTCGTGGAATTATTCTTGTTATCTTAATTTGAATTTATTCCTTTGGAAGAGATAACTGTTTCTACCAGTGTGTCGCCATTGTTGGCATCCAATTCACATTTTTATACTGTCCTTATAAGATGCCTACACCAGTGTCTTGCAACCCTTTATTTTCATCGAAATCTTTGGAATAAAACAACACTGTTATTTTGTGCACTTTGTTCTCGTTTTCACGACTGCAAGCGTGAAAAATTTGTTTTCGAAGTCACATTAAAATCATCACACGATTATTATGGTCACTCTTGTCTATGTGTTCATTACATTTCCAATTTAATTATATTCTCACAGTTGGCAAGACTCCAAGATCTTTACTCATTTGGCATTCTTTGATTGATAATATGACTTCATTTTTATAAGACTGTGTTGATATTCTTATGATCGAGTTTTTGATACATTGGTGGTTTGATGTTTAATAGTCTTTCATCAATTTTCTTGACACATTGGTCTTATGAAAAATACATTGAGGATGTGGTTAGATCCTTGGTTTAATTATTTCATTTCATACATATTTGATATGATCGAACCCTTGGTGTTGACTTCGAATCATTATTTTGGTTTTAAAAACTATGCTAAAACTATTGCTCGCGCAAGTGTTTGGTCGACTTACCATAGATTTCATTGATTATTTGAATGGCATGGTTTTTAACATATGCAATGGTGATTTGAATCGTTATATGTTTCGTCAGTTGTACTTATGAAATGACTATTTTGCATGGGCTGATCTAGCTCCACCATCCTCGCACATTCGATCATTAATTCATTCCCCCTATCCCGGCTTAACTCTATTGTGTTTGGGGAGTTTGTGAGTTATTCGATCCTGCCAATACCCTGTTCGAACCCTTGGACGCAAACCCTTACCCACTGGGTGCTCCTGTCTATGGAACCAGTGGTGTGCATAGAACCAAATGGTAGCCAAACTCTGTTGCTATTCGATAATGATCGCAAAGATTTGGAAGATAATGGCTGGCTGGTGTTTATACCTAGGTTCGAGGGCTTTAACCTTTCGGTTGCCCAACAATTCGACCTCACCTTCGACAGGTGTAGGGATAAGGTCAGATACTTACAGCTCAAGCTCAATGAGGAATTCATGAGTTCGGCTACAGGACTACCAGCGACAGGGCAACGTTGGTTTAAAAATTTCAAAGTAGACGAGGTGCCATGGCCTCTCCTTTTCACGTCAAGGAAGATTGTTTCCTGTGATAGAGGTATGCCTATCACTACCCTCAAACCCAGGTGGCACGATCTTTTGGTAATTGTTAAACAATTTGTGATCTATGAAGGTCGGTATGGCCTGGTATTTTTGTATCACCTCCGATTATTGATGAATTTCATAGGCTATCCCTTAAATATGCCACATTATCTTTTGCAAAGTATGTACAATATGTCTAAAAGATTGAAGTGTGAGAAGGCTGATAGAATCCTTTTCCATCACGGCTTGATTAAACTCATCATCGTCCACCATTTGAGCCTTCATGGTAATAGTTGGCAAGCCTTCCTATATAGGAATGGCTTTGCCACTCCCGAGTCTGTCCAAGTAGACAAGGTTGTGGTTACAGAAACTGTGGTTGGGCCAGCCATGCCATTTCATATCCTTCTACCTCCTGTCAAACCCTCGGATTGCCCTAACATCGACCTACCTGATACTACTGTCGACCTGGGTGCTAAAGAAAATATCAAGGCCGACAAAATGCCTGTGAAGAAGAAAGGTAGGAGTGACACTACTGTCAACAGTAAGGGGAAGAAACATGCTCGATGGATATCGAGATGTGCCAGGAACAAACCCAAGCTAAATGTTGACCAAAAGCCCATATTGTTGAGCGAGGACTTGGACTTCGATATTGAGCATTTCCTAGCTGAGGAATACCCCTATTCGCATGGCCTATGCTCTATGAAACCCTATGACTATGTCTCTAACTTACCTCCATGCCTCAAAAATGATCCTAATTACCCTGGAATCAAGTTGCACAATGAAACCCCTGGTGACTTAAACAAACCCTCCTCTGTGATATCAAAGCCTGAGAAACCATCATGTATCCAATGTAATGCTTGGCTAGAGCGTTATTACACCGACGTTCCCCTATTGCAATCAAAGATCAAATCGTTAGAGGAACAAGTTACAGTGCTGTCAAAAGAGAGAGATAGGCTTCAAGCTAGTGAGAAGAAACAATAAACCACTGGTTCGATTGTCTTCAGGAATGTCGAGGCAACAACAACTTTTTTCAATTCAAAATTACCATGACCGAGTTGCCCAGGTGCATATGAATTACAATGATCAATTGGGCATGCTGTGGCAGTTGAGGAGACACTTTGGAAATGGTTTTGTTTTAGGTTGTTATCTTGATTCAGAAATAGAGACTTGGGATATTATCCCCAGATTTTTTGTAAACTGTTTTGATAATTCCCACAGGGATGTTTTACCCTGTGGGAGGTCTTTAAATACTTGTCATTTTTTGTAATGAACCCATCATCATCAATGTTGGGAGAACAAGACTATGGATTTATAATAATATAGACTGGGATGAAAGTTGATGTCTTGTAACAACTTTCTCTTTCAATATATCAAACTTTTGTTTCAAGTTTTCTCCATATCAGTTTGCAATTAATTATCGACTACTTTAGCTATCATGATTCGTTGCAAGTTGATGTGAACTGGTTTATATGTTGTCCATATCCGATCTCTCTTATTTAAAAAAATACAATGATTACTCTATTTCAATTTAATGAATACATGTTTATCTTTTTCGTTAATTGAATTGTTTTGTACAAATTTTGCACAAGGATTTATCTGAATGCGATAATTTGTTAATTATAAGATTATTGTATTTTTTTATGTCTTGTTTGTCCTATTATTGATATTCAGAGAGCACAACTACTTCTTGTTTACGAGAAGCTTGTGGAGAATCTGGTGCAGGTTTCCTCCCACCGAACACCTAAATCAACTATTGGAGACAGGACAAACCTGAAGCGTTACTGCAGGTCAGTTTGCTATTTGTTATTTAATATTTAGTTCATTAGTGTCATATAAGTAGTTTAGATAGATACATGTGTAGTTCAGATTTATAGTTAGAGTTATTATTTTAGTTGCTTAAATTAGATAGTTTTTGTTTAATTTCTTTCTCATAAATTTATAAAAATAAAAAAACAATAGTTTCGCTATCTTAGGACAGTTTACAAATGATTTTTGCAGGTTTTCATTTAAATCTGTAATCTGTAAATATTGTGTATTTGTAATTGAATCTGATTCTGTTGTTAATTGAACATTTAATTTTATAGAATTATAGTTGTATGATTTAGGTAATAGATTGTATATTTGTAGTTTAGATTTGTTTATTAGTTTTTTTTAATTATTGTTTTCATTTAGATTAGTTCCTTAGTGTAGTTTTCATTTGTTTTTCTAGGACTTAGATCGAATAACAGAGCCACTAAAACCGTCAAGGTGGGTTATCCCAAACGGCTTGGGTTATTTAGACAACCCCAGACTGAATCCACTCTTCTAGTTGGCGAGCATTCATTTTCACCCGTCAACAAGTCTTTGACATCCTCTGATCTTTCGCATTTCATGATTTCATCATTCTTGTTGTGAGTGTCCTTGACACCTCCAACTCCCGGTATCCGAAACTACAAAATGGAGATTAATTCATGGTTTCACATTTCGTGATTTCATCATTCTTGTTGTGAGTGTGCTTGACACCTCCAACTCTTGGTATCCGAAACTCCAAAATGGAGATTAAGTCGTGGTTTTTCATTTCACGATTTTATGCCGTGATTTGCTTCCTTGACTTCTAGAGTTTACACTTCTGATCTTGCCATGATATCATTGTTTCACTGCAGGTCTTGCCACTTTCTCTGGTTCGTCATCGTCGGGTTGAGATTTCCATCAATGACAAACAAATACTTTGCCTTCTGTCTGCCCGTAATAAATATGCCAACAATCTCCCCCTTTGGCATTGATGGCAACCTTGAAGACATTACTCATAACATCCTTACCATTACACTTTCTCCCCCTTTGACATCAATGTCAAAGAAGTAACACACTCCCCCTGAGCTGTTGCAGTACATACTCCCCCTGTCAACTATGAACAACTTAGAAATACAACATATATTCAAATAAGTACTCCCCCTTTTCAGGTGAACAGATTAGACAAAAAAAGTTATAACCCCCAACTTTTGACGAAGATATCCAAAAGGGGTCGTTGCTAACGGTTTAGTAATGATATCATCTATCTATTCTGTGGAAGGAGTATAATTCACTTGATCAATTCTGTTTGTAACTTGTTCTCTGAGAAAATGGTATTTTATTGGTATGTGCTTAGATTTTGAATGAAGTAAATGATTCTTAAAGAGAATAATGGAACTGGTGTTATCACAGTGAAGTGGAATGGGATCAGTGTAAGTTACCTTCAAATCTGCAAGAGTTTGTATCATCCATAAAATTTGTGTGCAACAAGTAGCAGCAGTAATGTATTCTGCCTCTGTAGTTGATAATGAAATGGATCCTTGCTTTTTACTAAGCCATGCTACTAATGAGTCACCCAGGAAGATTGCTCCTCCATTGGTGCTTTTTCTCTCATCAACACAATTTACCCAATCAACATCTAAATAAGTAGTTAATTGAAAGTTCTGATTTTTGGGATACCACAGACCATAATTCATTGTGCCCTTCAAGTACTTGAATATCCTTGTTACCGCTACTAGATCACTTTGTTTAGGAGCAGAATGATAGCGACCTACCATTCCAACAGCTTGCATTATATCAGAACGAGAAGTTATGATGTACAAAAGACTGCCTATCATTGATCAATATGTACTTTGATGTACATCAGGTGACATATCATCTTTACTGAGCTTGCAACCAACCACCATAGGTGTACTAACAGGAGAGGAATCCTCCATCTGAAATTTCTTCAACATCTCTTTCAATATTTTTCTTGAGAGATAAATATTCCTGCAGAACTCTGATTTACTTGTAAACCAAGAAAATATGACAGTTCTCCTATCATGGACATCTCAAACTCTATTTTCATAGAGTTAGCAAACCACTGGACAAATGATTCAATAGTACAACCAAAAATAATATCATCTACATAAACCAAAACAACTAGTAAATTATCACCTTCAGACTTAATGTAGAGATTGCTGTCAACAGTACCTTTCTTGAACCCTTTGTCTTGTAAAAATTTGTCCAGTCTATAATACCAAGCTCGTGGTGCTTGTTTCAGTCCATATAAGGCCTTCTTCAACTTGCAAACATAATTAGGATTATCTGTCAATGAGAATCCTTCAGGTTGCTCCATATATACTTCTTCCTCTAGATCTCCATTGAGAAAAGTTGACTTAACATCCATCTGATACACTTTAAAGTTATTATGACATGAATATGCAAGGAACATTCTGATGGCCTCCAATCTTTCCATAGGTACAAAAGTTTCATCAAAGTCCTGACCTTCAACTAGTGCATACCCTTTACAGACCAATCTGTCTTTATTTCTAACAACTTTTCCTTTTTCATTCATTTTATTCTTGAACACCCATTTGGAACCTATTACATTCTTATCTTTAGGTCTAGGGACAAGCTCCCAAGTATTTTTCTTCTCAATATGATCAAGCACTTCATTCATAAATCTAATCCAATCATCATGCTGGCTGGCTTCATCAAATTTTTTTGGTTTAGTCATAGACAAAAAAACAACATGAGATTGTTTTGAGTCTTTAATCGATTCCTTCTTGTCTGAACTCCTTTATTTATATCTCCAATTATCTGATTTTCAGGATGATTCTTTCTAACAATTTTGAGAGGTGATTTTGCTTCTTTCTGCTTATTTGTGTCAGTCGGAGTATTCGTATCTTCACCTGATTCAGATTCTTCTCTTTCTGATCCTTGGACCTGTTCATCTTTGTATTCAACTATATCTTCTGTGCTTGGGTCAACACTGCTTACATTTCTGACTGGGATTTCTTCATCAACTTTTATGTCTATACAATCAACCAGTTTATGCAGTCTCTTATTGTAACATCTATATCCTTTACTGTTTGTAGCATAACCCAAGAAGATACCTTCATCAACCCAGTCATCATATTTGCCAATATTTTCATCATTATTCTTAATGTAACATTTACTCCTAAAGACTTTAAAATGCTTGATTGAAGCAGGTCTTCCAAACCATAGTTCATAAGGAGTCTTATCACTGTGTGGTCTGAGATGTGATTTGTTAAGGATATGAACAATTGTATGAATTGATTCCACCCAATATGTCTAAGGTATATTTCTTTCATTCATCATTGATCTTGCCATTTGTTGTACTGATCTATTCTTCCTCTCAACAACTCCATTTTATTGTGGAGTCCTTGGAATTGTGTACTCTCTTTTGATTCCATGTTTATCACATAACTCTTTGAAGTTCCATGAGCTAAACTCTCCTCCTCTATCATACCTTACTGCCTTCAATCTTTTTCCTATTTGATTCTCAGTTAGAGCCTTAAGCACTTTGAATTTTTCAAATGCTTTAGATTTTTCCTTCAAAAAGGAAACTCATGTTAGTCTAGAATAATCATCAATAATAAACATAAAATAATTTTCTTTTCTTGTACCTTCTTTCCCTTATGGTCCACATAAATCCATATGTACTAACTGGAGAGGTTTTTCTATTGAAGGAAAGTTTTTATATTTGAATTGAGTGCGAGTAAGTTTTCCTATCTGGCAAGGTTTACAAACATAATCATATGGCTTTGATATCTTTGGAAGATCCTTTACTGCCCCAATATTTTTGAGCTTGATTATATGATCAAAATTTAAGTGTCCAAGTCTCCCATTCCATAGCCAACTTTCATCATACTTGCTTAAGTAACATTCTTCTTTTTCTTCTTTTAACACATAGACATTGTTTTCTGTTCTTATCCCTTTTGCAACTAGCTGTCCTGAATTCACAGATTTTATTCTACAATCTGTAGAGGTAAAAACGACTTCACATCCCCAGTCACAGACTTGACTGACACTAAGAAGATTATGTTTCAGACCTTCTACAAACAACACATCATGAGCTTTCCCTTTKCCATTACTCAAACTTACCATTCCTTTACGTTTTATTTTTCTTGTTGCATCAGTTCCAAAAGTTACATTCCCTGATTTGCTTTCACTTAGAGTTAGAAACTTACTTTTTTCTCCAGTCATATATTTGGAACATCCATTGTCAATATACCAGGGATTCTTTTCTCTTTGGGCTGATAACACTAGTCTACACTTGTCATCTTCTTTCTTCTTCCAAATCTTGAAATTTTCAGCAGTAAGATTCGAGTCTGACTTAAAATTCCTTAAGAGGCAATCTGTAGCTTTATGTCCATAGTTATGACAGATGTAACATTCTGGTTCACTAAATAGAAGATCATAGCAATTTTTATGCTTAACCTGTGTCCTTTTCCCAGTCATCGCATGATTTATAGTCTAAGGTTGTTTGTTGCTTGGTTGTCTCGATCTTTGTTGTGGAAGATGGTTATTCATTGAATATCTTGATTGTTCATATCTAAATCTTAAAGAACAGTTTATAGCTTTGTGACCAAAATTAGAGCAGAAAAAACAATAACCATAGAAAAAACCTTTGTACCTTGAAAAAGTTTGTCTTCTTTGAGGAGGTCGATTTCTTTCATGCTGATAATCTCTCTAATCTATAGATTCAGTTTTGGTACTTTTTCTTTCATTCCTTCTTGGTGGATAATTTTCTTTCTTTGTTTCTGTAGAGTGACTATTGTCAATGTTTGAGGATTTGACAAACTTGATAGGTTCTGTATTACTTGGATGATCACTACTTGATCCTTCTTCATACCTCAAGCCATCTTTCAATTTTGAGTTTCTTTGCTGATTTATAATGGAGGTTAATCCTTCTGAGGCTATAATACTTGGTAGATTTTGGTGATACAATCCCTTAAACTTCTCCATTTCTTTTTTGGTTTTTACTATCTCTTCTTCTAAGGCTTCACACCTCACTTTCTTCTTTGACAACTGTTGTTTCAATATGTATTATATTTTCTTTGCCTCTTCTAACTCCACTTTTAGTAGAGAAAAGTTTTCATCAGGTTTTTCACTATTCATTTTAAACTGCTTCAAAAATTGTTTTTGTTTTCTCTTCTTACATCTGAGTCTGTCAATTTCTTCCAAAGCCCTGATTAATTCACCTTCCATATCCACCACAACTTCTTCATCATCCATTTCACCTCTTGTGTGTTCATCATCAAGATCTCTCATAGCCATAAGAATAAAATCATTCACTTTGTCTTGACATGATGAATCACTATCTATGTCTTCTGAGGAATTGCCATTATTTGCACACAAACTTTTCTTTTTACTATATTTATTGAATTTGTACTTATTTTCATCATCAGAGTTATGGTCCTTTTTCTGATGGGGACACTTAGATGCAAAATGATCTATCTTACCACAGTTAAAACATTTGAAGGTAATCTTGCCTTGATATTTTCCTGATCCTTTCTTTAACCTTCTCACAAATTTTGCCTCAATATCATCTAAATTTGAATTTGTATTCTTGTCTTCTTTAAAAGATGCTTCTCTAGTAATGGATTTATCTTTGTTGATTCTTATTTCATATGCAGTTAATGTTCCTAGGAGTTGATCAATGGACAGAGTTTTAAGATCATTTAGTTCTATTGTAGAGACTTTTGAATTGAATTTATCAAGCAAAGATCTTAAAATCTTCTGAACTAAAATTGATTCTTCAATATTCTCACCAAGACCCTTCATGGCATTCACAAGTTCTTCAACTCTTAAAAAATACTTGCTAACTGTTTCATCTTCATTCATCTTTAGTTTTTCAAACTTCAACCTAAATGTTTGAAGTTTGGCATCTTTTACTTTCTCATTTCCTTCATAGCTGCTAATAAGTTTATTCCACATTTCTTTGGCAGTTTGAAGATGCATCACCTCATCACCTTTACAAACTCGTCTTTTGCAAGTCCATTCAAGATATCATTCATTCCCTTAGCATTAAATATAAATTCTAACTTATCATCCTTGGAAGATAGCACAACAGGCTTTATGTATCCAGTCTCTACTACATTCCAAACATCAACACCTAAGGCCATTAGGTATATTCTCATTCTAACCTTCCAAAAGGAAAAATTTGTTCCATAAAACAAAGGAGGCTTAGTGGCTGAAGTCCCTTCATGACTTATCATGTTTAAGCTTACAGATCTACCTTTAGATAAAAGGAACTGGCTCTGATACCAATTGTTGAAATTACTAAGGCAACTGAGAGGGGGGGGGGTGAATCAATTGTTACCGTGCTTAAAAAATATTAAGTCTATTAAGCCATTTTTAATATTTTATCAAGTGACCATCAATATTATACATAATATGAACAACATAAATAATGAGCATCAATCACACATAATATATACACAGAGACAAATTTTCATGAGGAAACCCATAAAGGGAGAAAACCTCTTCTTCTTCGAAATGATAGGCAGTCTTTTAAGTTTTGTACATCATCTATGTTTGAGAACCAACTCAAGGTGAGGCTACTACCTCTGTTTTACAAGATCCAACTTGTTGAGAGCACCAACTCTCTGGTTTCTCTAGCACTGACTAGAAGGAAGCACCAACTCCCTGAGTGTTCTAGCACCGATTGGATGGAAGCACCTACTTCCACTTATACAATCACGAACTTGTTTGAGAGCACCAAATCTCTGGTTTCTCTAGCACCCACTAGAAGGAAGCACCAACTCCTTGAGTGTTCCAGCACTGACTGGATGTAAGCACCTACTTCTACTTATACAAGCACCAACTTGCATATAGAAAACTCTGTGTTTTCCCAAGCACCACCCTGCCACCCTGTTTTCTAGCCATAACTAGATGGAAGCTAAAACTCCCAATATTTAAGAACTAACTCGAATATTAAAGGACCACAGTCCTCCCTAGAACCACCCTACCTCCCAGATTATAAATAAATGATTGAATAACCAACAACACATATAAATCGATTCTTACCACTTCTTCTCTGTTATGTAAATCTAGTCTGCTTATAACTGTTCTGCAATTCTTCTCTTCCTCTGTCTGTTCTACAATTATTCTCTGCTTCAAGCTGTTCTGCAATTCTTCTCTTGCTTCTATCTATTACTCATCTGTTACTCATCTCTGAGTTTTATCTCACACTTTGCATACTGTAATTTTCCCTTTCTTACAGTTCAACTCATTTTTCATTCAGAACGACCAACCCAACATAGTCACTGCGTGTTTCTTTTTATATTCTCCAACCCCTTCGGTTACCCTTCAAATCCCTTGAACAACGCTTCAGCCACTGAAATGCCAATCGTCCAAGAACCATGATTCGGTTCTGCTAACTGAATCGTAACTGAAACATTAATCATGAAGAGCAATAGTAGCCCTTCGATCAGATTTCCAAGTATCCAACACCATTGGATTACAAGCACAGGGTCTCATGTTGATTTCACCATTTCACATTTCGACATTTCAACATTTCGACATTCCCGTGATGAAGAGTCTCGAATCTTTATGTTACAATCACCGAAAAGGATCTTAGCTTGGTGCTAGCTCCTCCCTCTCACATGACCACTGAAGGTGACCACAGCCTACACCAAAAGGTGCTTTTCGCATTTCGACATTTCGACATTTTGGAGTTCGAGACTTCGTGATGGTGGAGTTTTTGATTGCTATGTAAAACCCCAAAATAGAAAGTTCTGATGCGACGTAAACCTGCTGATGTCACACGTGGATTGACACGTGCCGAATAGATGCCACGTGTCACTCTAATTCGTGACTTACATGTGCCTGAAATGTTGAATCAACTTGACATTTGTCATTGCCTGATTGTGCCACGTTTCCTTAGCTGACGTGGTTTGCTGACGTGGTTTGTTGATGTGTCTATTTCAGGATTTTGAGGTTCGCTACTTCAAAGGTTAAAGTTCCTTTGATCTTTGATTTCCCAGTTTGCGAAACTCTGAAATGGAGTCTTTGAAATGCTCTGATCTTTCGCATTTCGTGATTTCATCATTCTTGTCGTGAGTGTCCTTGACACCTCCAACTCCCGATATCTGAAACTCCAAAATGGAGATTAAGTCGTGGTTTTTCATTTCATGATTTCATCATTCTTATCGTGAGTGTCCTTGACACCTCCAACTCCCAATATCCGAAACTCCGAAATGGAGATTAAGTCGTGGTTTCGCATTTCGCAAATTTCTGTTGTGAGTTGCTTCCTTGACTCCTGGAGTTTACGCTTCTGATCTTGCCATGCGATCATCGTTGAACTGCTGGTCTTGCCACTTTCTCTAGTTCATCATCATTGGGTTGAGCTTGCCATCAATGACAAACAAATACTTTTCCTTCTGTTTTCCCATAATAAATATGACAACAATGTTCTAAATGTTTTTTTGTTTTTTTTTTCTCCGACCTGATCAAATAGATCATTAATCCTAGGTAGGGATATTTGTTTTCAATCGTCATTTTATTTAATTGACAAAAAATGATACACAATGAAAGAGTTCCATATTTTTTTTTGACAAATAATACCGATGCTCCCCATGGAGAAACACTTGGCCTAATGTATCCTTTATCCAGTAATTCCAATAGTTGGATTTATTTATTTATTTTTTATTTTTTAACTCAGTCAACTCAAGGATACTCATTCTGTATGGTGCGTTTGATACCTATGCAGATCCAAGTAATAAATCAATAGAGAAGTCTATCTCTCTTGGTGGAGGTAAATCAAGTATTTCTGATGCAAATACATCCTGAAATCCTTGAAGGATAGATAGATATTCTAACTCGATTTGATTTCTTCATTTAGAAAATTTGTCACTTGAATAACATAAATATTTCATCCTTTATTAATGCATTTCTTTAATTTAAGGTTGATATTTGTCTTATAGAGACATGTTTACTAATTCCTTGCATTGACCTTGTTACTCCACTTTCATCTTTGTAGGTAAAATATTTTTCATAATAGTTTAGTATAACTTTATGATTATCTATCCAGTCGATACCTATAAGTATGTCATATGATCCTAAAGGTAATACAATTAAATTCATCTTAGTATCATGCCTACTTATTTCAAATTTATAGTCAGAAATGAACTCAGTTACCTTTCATTTAGTACCTATTTCTAATTTTACCAACCAAGATTTTGAATGTTTTACTTTTTCGAGCTTTCAAGAGTCTACTAATGATGGAGTAATATAACTCAAACTTTCTCCTCGATCTATTAAAAAAAAACTTTTCTTTCGTGATTCTTACCTTCAATTTCCACAATGGTATATTGATGATCTACTTGTCTACCATCTAGAGAAACATTGATTCTATGAGTACTCCTTCCGATGTCCCCAACTATTGAATCCTCTTGTATATTCTGAATTGTTCTGTTAGAAGAGTTTTTGTATGGACAATTTCTCAACAAATGTGGTTCACCACATCCCCAAAATTTCAACGGTTCTCTAGGATGATTAGCTTCCTTCTTAAATCCCAGATTAACTGAGTTGTTTCCACTTGGAATTTGTGCTGAATTCTTGGGAAAACTATTTTCTTAATAACCTTTGGACATATTGTGAAATGGTGATGGCTTGAAACCTTTCATTCTCTAGTTTAGCTTCTCTTGCTTCTTTTCTCTTCATAACATATCCACAGTAATTAATTCAAGGTCTTTGGATTATCAAAATCTATTCTATATTTATATGACTGAGGTAGACAACTTAAAAATCTTTGAAATTTCACCTCTTCATCCTTTATATAAGGCACAAACATTAACAATTCTATAAATTTGGTAATTAGATCTTCCATTGACATATGTCCTAGATTTTTTTTTTTTTTAAATACTCCTTAAATTCTGTCCATTCCATTTTATTTTCCTTTAAACCTTTGGATAACTTTTAAATCTTTCCACCATACATTGGATTTACCCTTTAGGGTATAGATGGTCATCCTCACTTTCATATTGCTAGAGTAATTGCAAATATGGAAATATTTCTTTATGTCAAGTAACCAAGTTTCCACCTCTTCGCCCGTTCTGGAATATCAATAAAAAGTTGAAGGTTTAATTTTCTTAAACTCTCCATCTAAGTGTTCCATGTGTTTTTTTATTTACTGTAGATACCCGATTTTCAATTATGTGTGTATCGTTAGAATACATGTTTTTTTTTTTTTTCTCAGTTCCTTGCTTGAATCCTTCGTAGATTTTTTTATTTATTAACCTCTTCATCCATCTCATTATTCCTTGGGATCCTTTTTGTTGCTATACTTCATAATAACACGACATTTATTTCTTGTTGATCTATGTGTTCTTTCTTCAAATTCTCATTATCTGCCTTGAATGTTTGCAACTCTGTAATAATATGTCTCATTTTTTTTTTCAAAACCTGTGTTGTTGAACTACTTTCACTGGGATGTTCTGGATTTCTTTGAGGTTGTTGATTATTGTGTCCTTCAGATCTGTCTTATTCACTATTCTGTGTGTACCTGGTTACAATTTTGTTTGTTTGTTTTGGAAACTGTATGTTTGTAACAATGATCAATTTTCTTGTTAGTTTTTCAATAAACAATTTATATTATTATGGTGATTCCCATTAGGCCTACATGTTGTAACCTCTCTCTGATACCATATGTAACAACCCCTCTATTACGTCATAACCAATTGATTATAGTA
>ML786425.1:361159-374194 GCA_009831015.1 Picea engelmannii
GGATTCTATCACTTGGGTTTTCATTGTAGGGCCTTGGACATCAGATCTAGTGCTTTCTGAGACAGTTTTATGGCTCAGATTATTTCTTGAGCAGTGGGGCGAATTGAAGAGAAGGAGGGCATTTTTGAGATCCATATCTAGTCTGTTTGGAGGGGTTACACTTCAGATCTGACCCTGATACTTTACCTAGTGACTTGTAGTGTCCTGATCTATATTTCTAGAGATTTTCAGAGCATTTGGAGGCCTCCTTCAGTAGGGCCGAATTATCTAGGGTTTCAGTCATCCAGTGGGGCGCACCATTCAATGGGGAATTTTAGATCTACAGAGATTGAGGGGGATCTTGGAGATTCGTTCACCTGGGTTGTTCTTACCATCACCCGATATATCAGTTGGCATATTTATTAGGGTGATTGGACACGTTTGGAAGTAGGGTTGAATTATCTAGGGTTTCAGTCATCCAGTGGGGTGCACCATTCAGTGGGGGATTTCAGATCTATAGAGATTGAGAGGGATCTTGGAGATTCGGTCACCTGGGTTGTTCTTACCATCACCCGATCTATCAGTTGGCATATTTATTAGGGTGATTGGACACTTTTGGCAGCAGGGCCGAGTTATTGAGGGTTTCAGCCTTCTATTGGAGCATGGCATTCTTCAGCTGGAGAGTTTGACATTCAGATCTGCTTGTATTGATCTTTATTTCTTATTCAGCCTTTGGAGGCATATTTTGTATTAGCGGGAGCATTTTGTAGAAGCTCTTATCTATTGTCTATCTTCTTGGCCATCTGTTGAGCATTCCAGATCGACATCTTCATTGTAGCAGGTTTTTCTATTTTTATGAATAAAGAAGAATTGAGATGTTTTGGCTTGTCTATCTTATTGCATATGGTTGAGGTATGTTCCATGGTTATCTCTTTCTGTTATTTGCTGCATACACACATATAAACGCATCTAAAAGGTAGATCAACAAAGTGTTTGACGAAATACCTCACTTAGAAAAAGTTTTAAAAAGACACCAAAACAGTGATGATCCTTGCATAATGGCTTGGGATCATTACACTATTCTATGTACAACCCATCCTCTCAAGTTGTTATTTATTTCTAAATAAAGATTCTTTTTTAATAATTTCATGCACACATGTGCATTTTATCAATTCTTTAGGATTTTACTTACTATTTCCTAATATTTGATTTCCTTCAAATCTTTAACTCATGTCACAATTCAATTAGTCCTTTATTTAATTTTAGACTTCGACTTAGACTTCAGTTAGACTTTAATAATTAATAATATATTGTTTAATTAATTATTGTAATCCAACAAGGTCCAATCATTCCAATGTTTTCTAGGCCACCTATGTTTATTGACTCAAGTTTCAATTGTGCGACGTGCCCTTCAAGATGCATCTTCGTGCTCTAAGGGTGTCACTCGTGTTGACTTGTTTTGGAAGTTTGTCCAACCCCTTGGAGTAAAAAATTCATTCGGTCAACCTTGTGAGATAATAAGGGGTTCTAAGGAACAAGGACTGTGCCTTATTGCACACCCCTTAGAAATCTTCATGAGCGACTTTCTGAGTCTGCCCTCATGACATCGTGGACCACCCAGACTAGATAATCATTAACCTACAATTCTAGCCACAACATGAGTGCTAGTAGGTTGTGACAGGGACTCTGCCACACCTCTCCCCTCAATGTATGGTTTTTGTCTAAGGCCCCTTTACTCCTTATGTGAGTCGGATTAACAAGCATTGTCAAGCTTGCATCCACTGACAAAAACAATGTCAAAAATCCATATACATAAATCATACTAACATCCATCATACATCATCTGTACATAATAATGAAATACTAAAACAATACAATCCACTCCTTGACTTAATCCAGAGTCCAAGGAAGCCCATTGATGCCATCAACATCATAACCCGTTACATGTCCTGCACACTCAGGACGACTTGTTAAAAGCATCTGCCAATATATATATATATATATATATATATATATATATATATATATATATATAAGCCATAACACCTCAACATCATCCTATATAACCCATAATCTGAACGAAATCACAGTGTTCCATACCCGGATCACTTACAAGAAAGTGTACTCAATGAATAAGTCAATAATAGTATGCTTAGTAGAGTGGGATGTTACATATCCACTAGTTCCTATGAATTTCTATGGATCCCATTGATTTGCTATAGATTTTCTATGGATCTTGTTGATCCCATGTTTTGGAAAAAATAATAATGCTAATATTTACAAAATGAGGCTAGAGTTTTGTATAAAATTTATTATCCATATTTTTGTTTTTTAAAGACTTTGTTTCATCCACCATAACTATAATGTAGTGTTTGAATCCATGGGAAATTGGATTTGACTTAGAATTTTTAATTTTGACATTAGATTCGACAAGTTAATCATTTGGGCTCATATAAATACTAGGCTTGGGATTTGTATTTGGAATAGTAGAATATTACACTATATCAATGCCAAAATGACATTTTAGTTCCATGACAGGGTTGTCACCCATTTTAATGAAAACGTCTACATCAAGTGTAGGGGTATCATCCTGAGAAACCAATTAATTTTTATCTTTTCATTTCATGAGAAATTAGAATAGCTAAAGTAATGGGTCTTTGCTTCATTGGCGTAAGTTAACTAAAAGGTGATGATTAGACACATGTCTCTATGGACTAGGCCAAATCTACAATAATTCCTATAGTTTGTTCCTTCTCCTTAATTCATCTTGAACATGTAATATTGTACTTGATAATAAGACTGGATTGTTCAAATTACTTTGGATATTGAATCTACGACATCTTTTCATCAACGCAAATTCTACAATACATCCATTTATAATTGTAAGCATTTTTCTATTATTTTATTTTCTTAGCAAAGATGGGGGGCCTGGGTACAATCTTCTTCACATTCAAATTGATATATGCCCCTTTATGATAATGATATTTTCTCAAATGTACCATCACTAAATCACCTTCTTGGAATTTATTGAATATTTGCCTCATGCATGTGTGCCTCTTTTGTCTTGCATTTACCTCTCTAATTATTTTCAACATGAACATGGATTTATATTATCTTCTAAGAAAATGCCTCTACATCACCACTCTATTGCATCTTTGTCAAACCTCTTAGAACATTCCCTAAACTTATGTTCACCACCTCACTTTTTCCATTTATGTGTAAATGATGCATTTGACTATACTAGAAATGTGTACCCAACTTCTTCCATGATGTTTTATAGAGACAAGTAAGAGTTTTTGTATATATATATGAAGTAAATCCACATGTATTTTTAATCTCCTTAAAAATTATCTTTTCACCACTACTCACATCATGGTCTTCTTATGATGCAATCTTGGAATAATTTTCCACTACAACAAACACATAATCATATTCTATTTTAGTTCTAGAAAATACTAAGAGAAAATCCATGAAAACATCCTCCCATGGATCCTTTAGAATAGGAAATAGGGCATGTAATCTTACGACATTCACCTTATGCATTATTGCATAGGGACATGCATCTAAATTGTACTGAATTAAGGTGTTGTATGGGAAGGTTGACAATAGGGATTTTGAGCCACAATTTGAATAAAGGGAAACTCATTGAGTAGAGGTAGTCTTTGAAGTCTCGATCCATTGCACTTTTACAATATCCAATGCCTAATGGTGTTGCTATGTTCTTTGTGTCTTCTAGTAGATCTTAATTAATGGGAGTGTTAAAATAATGTTCGTTGTTCCATATATGGGAAACTACTTCAAATGGTATTATGGAAACACTATCTTACCAAGTCTTTTTATATCCAAAATTGTGTTTAAACTGGTGGGTGTGAGTATGAAGCAAATTGATATGGTAATATGGATTTATTATGGGAACCTGAAAATTTGGTAGAATGGCCCTTTTGTCATAGCCATCAATTGTTGGATTGTTTAAGTGTTTCCCTCTCATTTAGAGCGAGCAGTTTCTATAGGCTGATGATTTTTGGGTCTCTTGAGGTTCATCAATTTTAATGTGAGAATAAGATATACAAAATTCATTTGTTATATTCTCATCAAAACTATTGATGGCATGGTGGAAGAGGTCAATTGAGCTAGTATTGTTAAGAATTTTCCCCACTCAATACACTCCACAATGATACTAAGGTATTAATGGGTTTTCTTCCTTGTCGCCATGCATCATAAAATAGGGTTGACATTCTATTTGGGATATTTTTATAATCTGTAAACAAATTTACGAACTTAATGAAAACTGTGACCTCAAAATGAGAACTCTGGCAAAAAACCCCCATATTTTTGCATTAAAAACATCAAAATCAACCCCCAAATCAAACAGTGGTGCTATCGGTAGCTCCATTTTTTTATATGGGGTCAAAATTACAAAAAATTTCAAACATGGCCTTCAAAACTTAGACAATAACTCAGAAAAACCTTAAAATCAACACCTAGAAAAAAAACCGTTTTTGATTTTTTTTTCAAAATGTTAAAATTTTAGATAATTTGAAATTGTGTTTTTAGCACTTGGTACCATTAAAACCAAAACCTCAAAATCAACCATCAAATTGAAAAGTACTACTACTGGTAACACCCATTCTAAAATTTAGGTATGAAAATGACACATTTTTATAAAGTGGTAAAATAACTCATCATTACTGCAAAAAAAATTATAAAATCAACCCTTATATGTTTACTTTTTAAATCTTATTATCACTCAAATCACAAGGTAATACATAATTCCATGAAAATATCACAATATACTTTAAAAATTCAATGTCACTTTTTAGTAATTTGTTTACTTTTAATTAAAAAAAGTAAATACAAGTTACATTGAATGGAACATAAATTATTTCTTAAAAGTATTGTTATATTGTCCATATTCAAAACATATGAGATACACAATTTTATTATATTATCCATAATAAAAAACATATAATTCATACAACATAAAAAAAGATTCATAACTTCATGTAAGATCATATGTAAATTCAATGTTCATTTCTAGTTACCATACAAACATCATATGGATAAAAAATGCATAAAATGTTTCATACACTTATTCATATTGACTCATGGTTTCTAAAATACCATCAAAGTCTACATTGTATTCAGATGAATGATTGGATGAAGATGTAGATGATCCATACTCTTCTTTATTGTCGATAAATTAACCATTTGAGTCTACATGCATGCCCAACATTTCAGATGTCAAATTCCTTTTAGATATACAACTAGGTTCAACATACTCCCATATTGAATTTATTTCTTGTGGCAGAGACCTCTTGATAATCTCTGTTGTCTTGGAGCGAAGAGTTCCTCTCTTTGTCAAATTTAATTCATAAACAAGTATGTCAACATCATCTAATTTTATGAGGTCAGTGCAACAACGAGTAATATTTTGACCCTTTCTTTTTCTCTTTATATTGACATGTTTCTCAACAACCATCTCTGTCTTGTACACACCATTCAATGGGTGTGTACTTGTTGCATACCAATGAACTTCAATTACAATAACAACATAATTTTCTTTCTCAATCTTTATAACCTTTCCAATCCAGAATGGATAACCATGTGGATCTTCAGTCGCTAAAACTGCAATCATGCTAACCTCAATATCTTGTATTGAACCCCTGTAAAGGTATTCCATGGCTTCACATTGTGCGTGTAACCTTCAAAAACCAATATACATTTCTCTTTCCTCTGCTTGTGTAAACTCAATAACACCTTGAGATTCTTTTTGAACTTCAACAATGTTTGTTTCTTTAGATTCATTTGGAATATTTTGTGGCCAATGAAATGGAGTCTTCAACATTGTATCTTCATTTGTTGAGCTTTAAATTATGTCACTTTGACTATTTAAAATAGACTCCCACCAAACATAATCAACAACATCAAAGTACTCATATGTATCCTTAATGGATTTTTTTATTTCTTCCAGGCATTCAGAATAATATACATCTCTATTATGCCTCCATGCATTATATATTTCAACCACTGATTGTAAAAATAATAAATTTGATGCAAATATTGGACGATATGGAATGAACTTAAAAAATGCTAAACCTAATGAAGGCCCCCATTCTATAGTCATTGAATACTTCTTTACCCATATAAGTGTTTTCCCATCAATTTTTTTGAAACAAAATTGATGTTGGAAGCTAATGTCATTATGCTGCTCAATACATTTTTCTTCATGATGCAATTCTTGAATAAATCTTCACATGTCAACAATATCTTCTAATATATGAAAAACAGGCTCTGGAATGTATGCTTTCTTAATACATTTAATCAATGATGGTAGGCTTCCAACATTTTTCCTCTTCAATGTTACTGAAAAACAACTAAACATTTGATCAATATGATCATGAGTGTGTCCAACAAGAAGGAAACCAACTTTCACCTTTTGAAAGATTCCTATTTCAACAAGCATGCTTAGATATCCAAACACAATTTGATTTCTATTTTCACGACTAGTATTGTCCAACTGTAGATAGAGAACTTGAGGAAGATTTCTATACCAATGAGTGAGCACATGATGAATTATGGTGATGGTCAGATTTTTATCATTATGAATATTTGGAGCTGTGAAGTAAACCCTTGGACACATTTTCCATTGAAAACCATACAACCAAACAATTTAAACTGAATGAAATTATCTTCCTGTAAATTTTTGGGTGTACGTAAAAAATGTGATAGAAGTGTTTTCTTCTGGTCCATGTCATCAATTATCATACCTAAATATTTGTTTGGAGCATCATAAAAATTCCTCCGATGTTTGCACAACTTTTTCCTTTCACTTGATTGTTGATTCCGATTTTCTTGAAGTGTTTTGACTATGGAATGTATACATGACATAAAATGAAAATATTGATCATATGTTTTCATAGTGGATAACTATTCAATTAAAAAAAAAAAAAATAGTAAATACATACCTCTTTCTTCCCCTTCAGATTTATCTCTTCTTGATTTAAGAGTATCACATATACTACAAATCCCCATCCTTGACTTCTTAGGAATACAAACATTGTTGAATTGTTTCTTCCATATTCTTGTAAAATATGCATATGTAATAAAATTATCATTTCCTTCAACACCTTCAGTATATCCTTTGTACAAGTTGTAGATTTCCCTCCTTGAGAAATTATCTGGAATATGTAATGCATCTCTATATGACATACACTCTCTATGTTTGGAAAATAAATCACACATCCACAAAAATGTAGTGTTTGTCAATGGCTCACTCTCTCGTCCATGATGTACCTTTGGATATAAAGAAGGATATTTTTCCTACCTTGTTTGGATTCTTGATAGGAATATTACCAATCAAGTGAATTGTTTTGAAAGCCTTTATGAAAAGTAAAAAATTTCCAATGCGATAATCATATCCTGTATTAGTGGATATAATGCACCCCATAAAATATGAATTTTTCATGCTCTTATTCATTGAAAAATATGTATTCCTTTTATTCAAGGAATACATGTAGTCCATGCTTTTCAAACAATTATTTTGACAACATTCACTTGAAATCAATTCACTTATGAAAATTGATTTAGTGAGAAATTATTTCCTAGACCTTGTATAAATATAATGATCTGGATTGATATAAACAAGTCTAATCCTGGTCCTAGACAAAATGTTTCTTTGTAATGTCTCCACTATTTTATCATCCTCACTATAAGGATTTTCCTTATCACCAGAAGGAATATTAGGAAAAACATTGTTAGGAGACTGAACTAGAGACTGCCGATCACATTGATTTGTTGCAACTGAATGATTGAGAACATAATCATAAACATAATCATTTGGAGGAAAATCATCATCAACATTGTGTCCACCATTGACATAATAATATTCATTGCTTTCAAAATCCCTAGTTGAGTGAAAATTTTCACCATCCTGCTTAGTGCCTTAGAAAATATTTATTAGTATCTTGAAAATCCTCACTTGGGGTAAAGTCAACATCATCAACATTGTTTCCTTTTAATTTATCACTTGGGAAAGAGTGTCCAACAATGGCGTAATCATCTTTACTACTTTGAAAATCCCCACTTGAGAGAAATTCTTCATCATCCTCATTACTGGCTTGAAAATCCTCACTTGGAGGAAAATATTCATTATCCTCATCGGTACCTTGAAAATCCTCACTTGGAGGAAAATCATCATCACCAACATTGCTTCTTTTAAATTCCTCATTCGGGAAAGACTGTCCAACATTTCCATAATCATCATCATTACTTTTAAAATCCCCACTTGGGGGGGGGGGGGATTCTTCATCATCCTCATTCGTGCCTTGGAAATCCTCACTTGGAGGAAAATCTTCATCAATACCTTCAAAATACTCACTTGGAGGAAATTCATCATCACCAACATTGTTGTCTTTAAATTCCCCACTTGGGAAAAGGTGTCCACCATTGTCATAATCATCTTCACTGCTTTTAAAATTTCCATCTGAGGGAAATTATCCATCATATTCATTTGTTCCTTGGAAATATTCATCGGTACCTTAAAACTCATCACTTGGAGGATTATTTTCATCCCAATCATTTAAACGTTGATCATAGTCTCCAATTTGACCTACATTTTGATTATTTTCATTACTATTAAACTGCTGAATAGATTTATCACCATCATATTCCTCCTCTTTATCATTCATGCCTTCAAAGTCCTATGATTTAGGACTTTTATGAGGAACATGTTGAATAAAATTACTTGCACTATGATCAAAATTTTTACTAGCTAAAAAATGTGATGCCTCATTTGCATTACAAACATTCCTATCACATTTCCTAGTCCCAACAGAAGAGGTATGTGAACGATTTGTTGATGTCTCAGAAAAAAAATCTTCTTTATCTGACGAAGCCATCCCTTCTCTCTAAGAACATAGAATTATACAAATTCTCACCCTCCCATGACATTATTATAACTTGCATAATGATCTTTTCCCTCTAAATAACCCCCCCCCCAAAAAAAATAAAATAAAAATAAATAAAATTCCCTCCAAAATTCCTCCCCCCAAAATATTTCCCAAAATTTCACTCCAAAATTTCCCCCCAATTTTTTTCGCTTTATTATTTTCCCTTAAAAATTAAAAACAACTTTTATTCTTTTATTTCGTTATTTACATGTTAAATACAATATTTCTTATGTTTAATTATTTATCCCACATTCATTAAACATAGTGATGATCCATATAATTTTAGATATATATGTAGACAATATACCTAATTTTTATTTATTCAACATTCATTATACTACCAATAATTTATATGATCTGTGTTATATATACACACCTTGTTTTATCTTTTTACATTGTGTAATATCTTCGACAATATTCGTTAAAGGATTTGGAACAAACTACAAGTGAGAAACATCGATAAGACATCTGAGGAGAATCTAACATTTCAGAGGTTAGTTATTTTTTAAATTCTTACCATTTACTAGAACAACAATTATAAGAATATCTTTGAATCACATATTAATTTTGCATGCGAAAATTAAAAAAACTTAATTTTTTTTAGATTTTTCTAAAAAAACCCAACTTTTAAAAAAAATTGAGACTTTTTCAATTTTTTTTAACAAAATCCTTAAGATTTTTTGGAAAAAAAAAGAAAAAAAATCAAATTTATGTATAGTTTTGTAATTTTTTTTTATTGTTTTTCACTTAAATCTTTTTAGTTTTTTCCCATGGTGGTTACTAGGAAATGTCTGGGGCTTGGCCGTGGGGGCTGGGGAGATGCCCGACATCGCCCCAACCCCCCCGCGGCTAAGGCACGGTCCCGTGCTTTATCCACGGGTGAGGGGGGGGGTTGGGGCGATTGCTAACATTGCCTCAACCCCCACGACCAAGATCTGGGTGCACCTGGGGCTTGGATGTGGGGGATGGGGTGATGGACGACATCACCCCAACCCCCCACGACCAAGGAATGGTCCCAACATAAGCTTAATAACTCCATGGGTCAAAATTTTTTAAATGTGTCAAAATGTTTTATTTTTATTTTTAAATTAGTTCTTATATTCAATGTTTTTTTTTTAGTTTATTATAATGTAAAAGGCCTAATTTTTATATTTTATATTTTTTTATCTTATAGGAAAATGACATGAAATAGATTATCTATGAAAATATCTGGATCACGACCTGCAATAATGGCATCCAAAATTGAAACTGGAACCTCCATGAATGTTAGGAAACAAAATGATAGCATAACACCAGAGCTATCAAGTGCAATGAAGAATGTTAGAGAGTGGAAATCTATGGAAGGTGAAAAAAAATTGGAATTTTATTGGTTTGTTAAAGACAAGCAAGGAAACAAAGGAGATCATATATATTTGTATTGTGCTGAATTAGAACATGTGCAAGGAAATTATCAGACACTTGGCTTGTTATGAGATATATGTTTGGTGCTATCCACATATATTGTTTATGCACTTGCCAAACAAGGCATAACTTATATCAAGTTTATATATTGTTTCAAATTGAGCAATTATAACTAGAATGAATGTTTTTCAGAATTATGTGCATCCATTGTTGATGACATTGAGAAAGGCAATGTAATTTTTTAATTTTTATTTTTGTGTCGTTTATTATTTTCAGTATCATGGCAATCTTTCGATTTTATTTCACATGAAAATGTTATATTTTATTTTTACAGGATTTTGATGAACGACTTTCACATATGTTAGTGGGGATTTACTCTACAGAGAATAATATCATGGATGTCATCAATGCTTTTCATATTGAAAAGCCACAAGAAGGAAGGAAAAAGAAACATAAAGTAATGGAGGTTGAACCTCCAAGAGTAGACATCGAAGAATATGAAAGAAGAAAGAAAAATCCTCATTCTAGAAATCCTACAAGGGTTACATTTGAAAATGAGGAAACTCCAAATGAAGATTTTGTTGAGATTAGTCCCAATGAGGTTATCACTCCTTCTCGTAAAAATAATAAACAAGATAAACACAAAAGAGAGATCACCGATGATGAGTCTATTCCTATTAATTATGAAGAAATCATTGTTTTAGATGAAACACATTTAAATAATAAGACGAAGAAAACAAATGTTGATAATGTTCAAGAAGCCATCATTATCTCAAAGTATTATAGTGAAATTCCTAAAGGTAGCAGAGAAATAATAACACCATGTGTTGATCTAGAGGATGGTATTATGAAAACAACACAAAATGCCATTCGAAATAGACCGAGGATGACAAACTTAGTTGATGATGGCCACACATTTCAGTTGAATGTGAAACAACTTTATAAACCCACAAAAGGGAAATAAAAATATCAAATTAGAAAACCACATCACTTGCATATTCACAATTTGAAAGCACTGATTAGGTACAATATGCACATGTGGTTGACTACCTAGTTCTTGTTCACCCAATGGAAGTTCCTACGAGGGAAGAATTTGATAGATCAAAATGTTTTGACTACAAATATTATGTGATTGGAGGAAATCATTCTGCAGAGGCTAGAAGAGAATTGATGCAAGAATATCCCAATAATCCTCTTTTCGAGACATTCAAATGCATAATTTATGTTGGTTTAACAGATTCAGAAGAAAATTTACTGGCATGGGATCATAACACAGACAATGATTACATAATGTCTATGAATTTCATTCAAAGGGTGATATTTATCCATGATGAAAATTTTGAAATATGTCGTGGGGAGAGATCAAATGTTGATGTCAAGTTTCAGAAGAAATGTTGTATGGAAATATGATTCCCACTTGATGATGAAAATACAAAAGAAAAAAATTGCAAAGGAAGTGAAATATATAGAGCTATGGATAGCTATTTTCAATTGAGATTTAGAACTGGACATGTATTGGATTTGATAGATGAGATCTTCACCCTATGGGAAAATATTAATATAAAACATTAGAGAGTTAAGAAGGATAAACCATTGATATGTGGCACAAGTAAGACATGTCCTGACATAAAAAATCTTCCAGATGATATGACTATTGTTGGAATATTGATTGTTGTCATTGATGTCAACCCTAGTCATTGGTTTTGGACCGCAAGATTGATAAAGGTATTTAGACATGAAGGAAAATGTACATGCATATAAAACACCCATGAATGGATAGTATACATCATGCTATTTCCGGTGGTATGTGGCACGTCACATGGATTCTCATGGTTGAGGAGAAATGAATTTTTGAAAATGACAAAGTGAATTGAAAAAGGAAGTACATGTAGGCCCTGGAAATAATTAAAGAAAATAATTACAAAAGAAGAAAGTGTCAGGTCAGCCCTAATGTTAAAAGGAAGTGACATAAATGGTATAAATAAATATCATTATACATTCATTTTATACAAGTCGAATTTTAGAGGGAAGAAGAAGTAAAAGAAGGCTGGATT
The DNA here is from genome assembly GCA_009831015.1 of Picea engelmannii. NCBI lineage: Eukaryota > Viridiplantae > Streptophyta > Pinopsida > Pinales > Pinaceae > Picea > Picea engelmannii. The sequence goes on from ML786425.1 coordinate 373,542, forward strand.
TCAAGGGAGGATGAAGTCTTTGGTGATGTGTTCTAAGGTATGTTATTTTCAGGTCATCTTACCATTTTTCCTATAACTTTTTTTCTAGAACGGTTCAGATGGTGAAATAGCTATGGTATTGAGAAGACATATCAAGGTAACTTTGGTAAAAAATTCAGCTCTCTATTCACTATAATTATGGAGATACACTCTGTGGAATATAGGGTTTGTGACCAGTCCTGAAACTAGTCAATAAACAGGTGTTCTAGGTAAAACAGTCATAACGTTTTCATACAGACTCCAAATGAAGTGGGACCACTTCCATTGGAAAGAGTACGGCCTTTAGTTTCTTGTGTGTGAGTTTCAGAATTAGATGTTAAATATTGAGTGCGGGGCATGCTGTACAAGTTGGGTCTTCTGAACAGACCAGAATTGAATAAAGTCTACCATTCTTTCTATAACCTCTTTTTGGGGAGGATTCAAGTAGTGAAAATTAGAGGAGTTTCAGAGAATACATTGAGTAACATTATATAAAGGATCATAGTACTCCAAGAATTGAATAATTGCAGAAATTGAAGAAGTCTCAGAAAGCATTATCAGGTTCTATGTGATGATTGGTTGATGGTGATGATTTAATGTAAAGTTTTATTATCTCTCATATATTCTTGGGTGGA
>ML786425.1:376681-389426 GCA_009831015.1 Picea engelmannii
CAGATGGTGAAATCACTATGGTATTGAGAAGACATATCAAGGTACCTCTGGTAAAAATTTCATCTCTTGATTCACTATAATTATGGAGATACACTCTGTGGAATATAGGGTTTGTGACCAGTCCTGAAACTAGTCAATAAACAGGTGTTCTAGGTAAAACAGTCATAAATTTTTCATACAGACTCCAAATGCAGTGGGATCACTTCCATTGGAAAGAGTACGGACTTTAGTTTCGTGTGTGCAAGTTTCAAAATTAGATGTTAAATATTGAGCGCGGGGCATGCTGTACAAGTTGGGTCTTCTGAACAGACCGGAATTGAATAAAGTCTACCATTCTTTCTATAACCTCTTTTTGGGGAGGATTCAAGGAGTGAAAATTAGATACCTTTGGAAGTCATTACTTCCCTTGAACAATAACTATTGATTATTTCTCATATATTGTGCATGGTGTATTGTGGTGTATTGGTGTAACTCTTATACTATTGTTCATTGCTCATTGGATATAATTGAATGGTTTAAGTATAAGTTGAAAAAGGTTTTTAAATTGTATTAGATACCGATTCACCCCCCTCTCAGTATCAACAACTATAACACCTTGGAGATCAATACAAGGAGTGAAGGATTATAAAATTATCATAACTATATTATCATGTGTTAGGTTGGGAGAATTGTCAATGGAAGAAATGTGTGATGAATTTAAAAAGTAAGTTTGTTGAATTATTTTTATTTATGTTAGGACAAGAAAATTATTTTTTTTCAGTTTAAAATTATTTTTGTTTTATTTAGTCACAAGGTGTATATGAGAATACAAGAATAAATGGTCAAGATGTTGAATGAATAAAGTTTGGATGATGTTAAACTCAACTATCCACATTGAATCACTTCGACAATATTGAAACAATTTTTTGTTGCATTCAAAAAATATGTTGATTTATTACATTCATATTATTCGTTTGTAAGTTAATTTATTTATATTTTAATAGTTATAGATATATAACTATCTGTTTGTCTGTTTCATTAAAGATGCCAAATAAGAATGCAGATAGTGTACTTGAAACTTTCAAAAGTTTTATTCAAAAATCCGAGTTTGAAAAAGAAAGAATGAGATGTGTTCAAAATGTTCAACTTGATGACACCCTTGATCACTACATTTGGAATGGGATTGACACTGTTCAATGTAAAGTGATATTAGGTGATTGTGAACAACTTGCAAATATTGTTCCTAAAAAAGAGTACTCCCTAGTTATTTTAAATATCCCTCATGGTTATAATATCCAAAACATTGGATATGCTACTGAGCCTTATACTTACCAAGATTTCAATAAAGTGTTATGGGATTTACAGAAGTTACAACATCACCATTTTTGAGATTTCTAGTATTTCATTTAGATACACAAGGATTAGTACAATCAAGATTCAAGGGGAAGGAAAATACAATGATGCAACTTATTTGGTAAGATATTGAAAGTGTATGTTTAGCAATTAAGACTAGAAAACAATTTTATTAATTTACAAGTTAATTGAATTTGCACTTATTTTTGTTACAGGCACAAGCCTAATATTCAGGGCTCCAATAGAGAATCATTTAAAGATGATTTTGAGAGTATACATCTTGCAACCTGGACAAAATATGATTCTTATAATTCTATTCTTGTTAATGCAAAGGATGGAGAGACTCCTAGTAGTATGTTGGTATACAATGCTATGGTTAGAAAGCTAACATATGAGGTAAAATATTTGAAAGGAGATATTGTTAACATTTATCAAAAAGCACAGTGGGATGATAACCCCCTTTGGGTTGTCAAGAATCCATAATATTTATGACCATGCACTTCCATCCATTGGGATATGGAGTCAAAGGTAAGAATATACAAACTAAAAAATAAAATTTATGTACAAGGAAAATGAGAACGTTTTAGGTGAAGAAACCTTTCAAATGTTGCTCGTTGATAGGAAAAAATAATCTTTTACCCTTCATGTCTTTGAGCATATAATAATTAAAACCCATGATATTATCGACGATGTATGGTCCAATCCAGAGTGCTTCAAAATTTGTATGCATTGATGGTTTCTCCTTGGATTTGTTCCAGAGTAACACCAATTCTCCCTTCTGAAAATTCTTTACAGTTGCACTTTGGTCAAAATATTTTTTGACACTTTGTTGTCTCTGAGAAGTTCGATTAAGGGCTTTACTTCATTCTTCCTCTAGTTTCAACAATTTATTGATCCTCCTTTGGATAGGTGAACTGTATTCAACATCTTTTGTATTAACTAGGAAAGTCAAAGCATTGAGTTTGAGGGTTATTGGAATTTTTACTTCTTTCCCATAAACCAATGTATATGGAGACATACCAGTGCTGTCTTTTGGAGTTGTTCTTCTTTCCCAAAACATATTAGTCAACTTCAAATGCCAATTCATTTGGTTCTTGTAAATATTATTTTTTAATATCTGAATGAGTGTCTTATTTGTGGATTCTTCAAGACCATTTCCTTGTGGATAATAGTTTGATGATTGCCCCATAATAATTCCATATTCTCCACATAATTCTGTAAATTTTGAACCAATGAAAATTGAACCATTATTGATGATAAGTTTGTATGGGACACTGAATATTGAAAAAATATTATCTTTGAGGAACTTAATTAATTCTTCAGAATCAACCTTTTTTAATGCCACTACTTCTGGCCACTTCATGAAATAATCCGTATTGGTGAGAATGTACATATGTCCCTTGCTTGAATTTGGATTTATTGGCCCGACAACATCAAGTCTCCATTGGGAGAATGATTTTTCTATATTTATAGGCTGTAACGACATCACATATCTCTTCACTTTCCCTGCAAATTGCTGGAAAGATACACACTTCCTTATTGTGGCATATGAGTCTCTAAAAATTGATGGCCAATAAAATCCAGCTCTTATTATTTTTATGGGCGATGGTTTTAGTTTCAAAATTCCCACCACATATTCCTTCATGGAATTACCTCATTAATTATTGGTCTTTGTTTTCATCAACACATCTCAGTTATATACCATCATAGTTCCTTCTGAATAGTATATAAAAAATCAACACATATTTATTTTCCTTCCTCTTCAATGTTCTTCATTCTTTAGGATTCATGGTGACTGGAAACTGCCCAGACCTCAAATAGAATACAATGTCTCCATACCATTCTAAATCGACCAATGGTTCTCCTACTTAAATTAAAATCATTTCATCCATAGAGTCTCTATTTGCGATGAAATTACATAAACCTTGTCCTTTGAAAACCTTTAAAGGTTTAATCTCAATATCGTATTCTTGGATCTTCGCTAGCCAGTTAGCCCATTTTCCTTCTCTTAGTTGTTGATTCAACAACATCTTCACCGGCAAGGACAAAACATAAGCAATAACATGGGAATTTAGTATGTATGTCTGAAAGTATGCCACTACTTTCACAAGAGCCAGGGCTTACTTTTCTAGTTCTAAATACCTCAATTCATAATCATTAAGGGTTTTTCTCATGAAACTAATTGGGAGTTCTTCACCCTTGGTATTCCTTTGAGTAAGAACAGATGCAAGAATTGTTTATGTAGTGAACGAATAGATGATGAAATCCCTTTGAAAATCTAGGCTAATAAGGACTGGAGCTGTGGTGATTTCCCTTTTGATATTCTTTAAATCTTCTTATGTATCCTCTATCCATTCAAACCTTTTCTTCTTTTTCAACAATAAATTGATCAGCTTCACAATACTTGCATAGACATGGGCAAATCTTCACACAAAGTTTATCTTTCCAAAAAACGATTGAACTTCTTTATTAGATGATGGGTGGTTGAGTTCATTTATATCTTTAAATATTTCAAGATATATATAAATCCCTTCCTTGCACACTATATGGCCCAATAGTTTTCCTTGACTTACAACGAATAAACATTTCTTTGGGTTTATAGAAACACCATATAATCTGCATCTGTCAAAACATTTTCTCAAGTGATGGATGTGATCACTCCTTGTGTTTGAATGAATTGTCAAATCATATTGATAATCTTCCATGAATTTTCCTATCAACCCACTAAATACATGATCCATGGCCCATTGAAATGTGGTTTCTGCATTCTTCAAACCAAAGGGAATCCTAGCATATGCATATGTATCACAAGGTGTTATGAATGTTATATTTTCTCTATCTTCCTCAACAACCAAGACTTGATTATATCCATAAAAACCATCCAACATAGAAATACAAGCTGCTCCCGTGACTTGTTGGATAAGAAACTCCATGTTAGGTAAAGGATAATTATCCTTTACGCTTTCTTTGTTAAGATCCCTGAAATCCACACACATCTGTATTTCCCTGGTCTTCTTTCTTACTATCACATGGTTTGAAAGCTAATTGGAATGTCTAATGGGATATATTATTCCGACCTTCTTTAATTTCTCTAATTCAACCTTTACCAAAGGTTTCAATTTGGGGTTCATCATCCTTATTTTTTTCTTGACAGGATTTGCTTCTTCTCTCAAAGGAATGATGTGTTGGAATATTGTTTTATCATAATATTTCAAATCATCATAAATCCATGCAAGCACATCAAGATATTCTTTAAACAATGAAACATATTGATCAACTTCCTTAATGGTGCAATCAACTCCCAAGTTGACATATTTTGGGGAAATGTCAGTTCCAATATTGACCTTTCTTGTTGCACCGTTCGAAGTCAAATTTCTTCCAGGATATTCTTAGCATGATCATTTTTCATAAAAAGAGACTCAGATTGAATACAATATTTCATGACAATAGATATGTGATTGTCTTCATCATCATCATCGTTCAACAAAAACATTTCAAACTGTTCATCATTCTCAAACACTTGCAAATATTCTAGGCTATCGGGTACAAAAGGTCAGAATACTCTTTCTACTTGAAAATATGTTTTTCTTTGTATATTATCTTGGTTTGACAATGAGGCTTCCAAAGACAATGAATCTTCCTTCTGATTCTTGTCCCTAGGAACAAAATAAACGTTGAAAGATTCCATCAATTCATTAACTCTTTTGAAATATAATTTGATTTTTTCCATCTTGATTTTATATCTCTGGGTGACTTGATTAATTACCAACTCGGAGTTGCCAGCCACAATTAGATGTTCTATATTCATTTCTTTTTCAAGAATCATCCCATAAATCAAAGATTCATATTTTGCCTCATTATTAGTACATGTAAATTCAAGTCTGATAGCATGTGGATGCATAATTTTTCCTGGAGTTACAAGGACAATTCCAACTCCACTCCTGGAGTTTGAACAAGCTCCATCAAATGTCATCCTCCAATAAACTTTAAATGGATACTCTTGATTCTTCGTATCTTGAACTTGCTCTAGGATTTCACTATGTTCCATGTCTAGGATAACACAATTTCCCATCTCGACATCTATATAATCTTCTATTAACTCATTATCCTTCTTTTTGAAAGAGAAAGGTTTCTTGGGTTCACGGGGCACATTAATCATTGCTCCTTCATTTCATGGAAGCATCATGCAACTTCCATTTTTCATTGTATATCCCCCGATCATGGATGAAAAATATCTTCCCAGAACAACTCCATATGCCGGAGAAAGGTCTAGCACAATAATATTGAAAATTGTAATAATATGGGGGGCCACCATGATCCAAGCATAAAAGTACTTGATTTATCCATAAGCTGGTACTTTTCTAGAATCAATTGCATATATACTTTTTCCAGTCTCGTAATGTTTGGTACAGTTCATGCCCAATGCCTCCATGACCTCCAGTGGAATAATATTATTTACGCACCAATGTCAACTAAACAATTATGAAGTGAAACATCCCGATTTTCAGTTGAACTATAAAAGGGAGGAATTTTACCTCTCAACTTGATGGTTGATTGGTTATGGATTTGTCTCAGACTGGTAATAACAACTTCTTGCTTTTCAGATGGATCATTCATTAATCTCAAAATGTTTTCCCTTTGTTGGGGAATCTTCACCACTTCTGTAAAAGGCAGTTTTATCCTTAATTTACTTAGGTCTTCTACACCATTGTATGTCATCTAAGTGGAGTTTGACATCAAGTGTTTCTTCTTATTTCCAACTTTATCCATCATTTTCTCATTCGTTTTTTATTTATCTTTTTCCTTTTCCTTTTTAGAATCATTTTTATTCTTAGATCTATTTACAAACCCTCTTATCTGGGCGACATTTTCTTGCGAGTTGGGGTCGTTGTTGCCTTCTTCAAATATATACATGGACGTCTCGCATATGTTCATCTATATATTTTCAAAACTTTCATCAGGTGAATTTTAACATCCCACTCTGGTGCAGTGAGAGAACTTATTCTTTGAGGACACTTGCTCACAAGTGATCCGGATTATTATTCTATTAAAACCTTTGATTTGATTATGAGGCATTATGGGTTGATGACATGTTGTTTTACCGCTTTGACATAGACAACTGCTATTGACTCGATTTTACTGAGTGTGTAGGATTTTGGACCTCAAGGATGTAGAGGCATCGATGGAACCCCTTGGACTCCTGATTGAGTTAGGGAGTATAGCATTGGGATTTGATTATTTTGCTGTGATATTAGTGCATCTGATTAGATGATATGATATGGATATGTTCTGACATGATTTGTTGATGATGCAGGCTGACGATAACTTGCGACCAGACTCACATACGGAGTAAAGGGGTCACACACGACTACAAAATATGTTGAGGGAGAGGTGTGGTTAGCAGCCCTGCCACAACTTGCTAGCACTCCCTCCGTGGCTCGAACTGTAGATTAACAATTACCTAGTTCGAGAGGACCCATGATGCCATGAGGGCAGACTGCGACAGTCACTCACGATGATTCTAAGGGGAATGCAATAAGGCAAGGGATTTATTACTTAGAGGCCCTTAGTCTCCCACAAGTTCACCTGGTGGAGTATTGACTCCAGGGGTTATTGATGTCTACCAAGTCAGTCAAGAGGCGAGTGGCACCCTTGGACCATGTAGCACATCTTGAAGGGAACGCTGCGCAAAGGAAACATATTAAGAGGCGAGTGGCACCCTTGGACCACATAGTGCATCCTGAAGGGCACGTCACGCAATGGAACATATGAGGTGAGTGGCACCCTTGGAGCACCTAGGCATCCTGAAGGGCACATCGCGTTGTTGATGATAGAGGAATGAAGCTAGATGGACTTAGGACAAATAACATATTAAGTGTTTTAAAAAAATTTCCCCTAATTAAATGTCGCCCAGTACAAAATCTAGGTCTAAGTCTAAATTATGCTAGTGGTAAAATTTAGTCTACCTTTAATAATAATAATAATAATAATTTAAATAAAAACAACTAAAATAATAAACAGGATCTTCGTAAAATCTTGTAACACAAAGGGAGTAAGAAATTTAATTTATTCAAAAAAATAAAATCTATGGATATAAAATGTAAAGAGGGAATTAATTGTTTTGTCTTTATGATAATTTAAAATATACTAATTTAATGATAAAAGGGAAAAGGGGTTAAATTCCACGCCTACCTTTTTGAGTTCTAATAAAAAGGGGAAAGAGGGAAAATAAAAAAAATAGGAAACTAGGGAAAAGAGGTAACATAAAAATGGAAAAGGGGAACTTAAGGGAAAAAGCGGAAAGTCAACTTAGTAAAGAATCTACCATTTAAGAGCTTTCTAATTTTAAACTGAATTAGCAATTTCATAATAGGGAAAGCCTTTAAAACCTGTAATGGAATTTGGGGACACCTAGGAGTAACTCTAGGTGGGTGAGGGAAATAAGATAATTAATTAATTAAAGAAATTAAATAATAGAGGAATGAAGGGGATGGGTGACACTTGTATGGAGAAGAATTTTAAGGAATTTACTTTAAAACTTTAATTAAATGAGATTTTAGGAAAGAAAGGAAGATCGAAACTCTATATAATGAAGGAAGGAGAAGGATGAAGGATCATCTTCTGTTTGCGTAACGTTACGCTACAGAAATATCTACTTGACTGATTTACTTGTGGGAGTTGGGATACCCATCTCATAGAGGAGTGGTAACTCGGCCTTGTGAGGCGAGCTGGGAGCTAGTCGAAATCTTTGGATAGTTTGTGTGGCCCCTTTGCGGCTCGGGGGGCTACGGGGGAAGAAGAGTACCCCTAGCATTGGCTGGGAGGTACCAGTGAAGTCTCGATGGTCGACGAGCGGGAGCGGAACAGAGCGCGCGGGACGTCACTCAGAGTGGGTGATCAGGCAACAATACTCTCTTTTCATTTGTATAATAGATGTTGTAGGTTTATAGTTAGATCTGCATGTTGATTATGTAAGTAGATTGGATGTTTAGATTGATGACTAAACTTTCTTGAGCCTAGCTAGACGATTGTTGACTCTCATGGAATTTGTTTACCCATATGTCATGACCGCCCTGTGTGTTGATTGTGACATTGAGGTTGTTTGGCCTTCGTCCCTAGCTCACCAGTCCTCACCTGAGAAGTCAGCCATGAGCCTGATCTATGGTCATCGCCTTAGTGTTAAAAGACCTATGGATCTCAACGCCCTACTTTTCTGTGCGAGGATGGTGAGTAAAGGAAGTTCCCGTCAACTGTCTACCCCTTTTGATTGATCTTGGTTGATTGATGGTCATTGCACCTTGTTGCGATCGATTTCCTAGGTGATTGTATTACCCTTCCCTTGGTGAATTGCTTTTATCCTCTATGTCTAATCCCTGTGTTGATGCATTCTTGACAAAGTAACTCAGCGTTTTAATACCCTTCCTGGCAATGATTTAAGACTGAGATTTTAATGCTTCTCCTGGCGATTTAATGTGTGTTTTTCCTCACTTATGGTCAGCCTTTACTCTACGATTTTACTCTGCGTCACCTGGTATCAATGGCTTACATCTCGACATTTTTATGAACCTTGATTTATTGAAGACGATGTCAACCTTCGTGATACACTTGAATGACAACCAACAATTTTACTTTCATTGTTGTGTTCTCAAATTTTTTTTCCAACGATTTTTTTTTGGTTAAAAGATGGGTCAACGAATTTTGGTGATATTTACCCATGATTTGTATTATTTACCCAGAGGTTAGCGTAATCTTAGACTGTGTTTTTGGCTGTGCGAATGATGGTGTTCTTAGTGTAGTGGTGGTGTTTTAATTACAACAATTGATATAGAAATTGGTAAAACATTTCAATACATATGCATGTTTCTTTTATGTTGATAACATGTCGTTTAACTCAACAATACACATATTTACAATGAAATTGTTAACTTCTATGCTATTGAATCGGACCCTAACGTCTTCTTTTACTGCATGGTCTGTCTGTTCTTTACCTCTTACCAATAAACATTTATATTCCTTTACTGCGGGTGGGTTGTACAATGATTGCTCATTTTAATAAGGATAGCAATGAATTCCCTTCTGGTGTGTCTTTGTCCAGTGTTTTTCTTATTTAAGACAACTGTATTGCTACTCTAATGGCCACGAATTGCCATTAATTGTGGTCTGCGTAATTCTGTAGAATGGCCACGAATTGCCATTAAATGTGGTCTGCGTAATGCTGTAAGAATAGCCACGAATTACCATTAATTGTGGTCTACATAATGATGTCAGAATGGCCATGAATTGCCATTAATTGTGGTCTGCATAATGATGTAGAATGGACACGAATCTCACCATTATTTTTAAGACTGCAAATTGCCTTTATGATTCTTCTATTAGTCTTTCGAACTGCATTCATCAGTTAGTCAACATATTGGGCCTCGGAGTTGGCATCGTATATGCGACATTATGTTCACTCATCAGAGTTCCTCATTTTTGTGTTTGGTCATGATTTTGATTAATCAACAGAGAGAAAGAACAAAAGAGAATGCATGGACTATTTACAAAGATCAAATGATTTTGTTGTTTTTGTTCAATAAGCTAGTATATTTGTTGTCTTGGGCTCTTATAATTGGAGATTGACAAGAACCAGGTTGAATGCAAGTCTCTGAAAGAAAGCTTTAGTTGAAATGTTCTGTTTAGAATAGGATCCAAGAGATGAAAAATTCTGTGGCTTTTCTTAAAACAAGCATCTACTACCAACGAAACAATTTTTGATCTAGGATGTTGTGAGGGTGCAATCCTCTCAGTACGAAGAACTTTATCTGTACATGCATTAAAGATAGTTTGCGTTCATTTTCCTCATGTTTAAAAATCCATGTTTTCTCAAGGATTGGATATTTATATATGACACTTTGAGTGGTTTGAACTGTGACAAAAAAAGAGTCTATGTAGAGAGAATGAGAGTTTGGGATTTAAACTACAACTGGTTCTATGAATTATGACATCTTGCAGGAGGGACACTAGTGTTGTGATTGATGTTAACGATGGGCAACTTCTCATTCTTGTTAACTGTATACCAAATGGAATTTTGGCAGATAATGAGAGACTTGATTGATCTATTTTGTTGATCTTGAATCCAAGGATGATCCTTTGGTATGAAATCAATCAAGTCTCACAAAAAAAATTTCAAGCTGGTATTAATATTTGCCTGGCATATTATGGTCCCGAATCTTTGTAGGTTTAGCCATCTGTGTTTTATAGGATAAGTTTATCTCCTCTACCTAGCTAATCTTGGGGCCACTTTGCCATCACGTATATCTCCATTAAAATTTGATAAGTCATGGAAATTATTAAAGTTACCTTGTGAGGGTTTTAAGAAAGGGAAAAAACATTTGACTATCCAAATTTACTTTACACCTTAGCAGGAACCCTGATAAGAGTGTAGTGAATCTGATAAAATACTATTCAGAAGTAGTATGAGTCATTGTTTTAGTATTCTGTAAATGACGTTTATTGACATACTTTCACCTTTTTCTTGTACCGTATAAGTCCCTTTCTGGCGGTCTTTAGATCATCAGTTTTGCTGTATGCTCCCTAGATAAGTAACATTGTAAGTTTATCATAAGTAAGCATTTAAAGTAAAGGTTAAATTTTTAGTAATTATGGCCTCATCCTGAATACGAATATATATTCCTGTATTTACATGTAATCATAAAATCATATATGGGTTGCTGTGATGGAAACTCTCTTGCCCTTTTTCTAGGCATATAATATCTTTGAGAACTTTCATCAAGTATTCAATATTCCTAGAGATAGAGAAGGCATTTTAGTAACTTGCTTTCTAATCTTGTTCTTAAGTCTAATTTTAGACATCTAAATTTTAGGATTGATGTGGGTTAGGAATTGTATAGATTATTCAACTATGTCATGAGTGGTTAGCACAATGTGTCGTGTCATGGTTTGTAGAGCCTAGAACTGGCCATGTTAGTTCTTAACGATGATTATGTCATGTTATCACGTGACTTCTAGATGTTGGGAGTGGGATGTCATGTCCCTGTTTTGGGGCACTTGTTATGAGAGGCTTGTTGTCGTAACTAAATAGGAGGGTTGTTACATGAATAATAGTTCTCCTTCTCAACCATTTTCGCATCATATACATCATCCAAAAAAAATTCATTGGGAGTAGGCTGCCTGGGAACCCTCGGTCTTTGTGGATTATCCATTTTTTCAAACATCACTCTTTTTTCTTGAGGAGGATTCCTTCTTTTCTCTGGGACCCACTTCTTGGATTTGCCACATAATTACCCCCGCTTCTTAGTCTGGTTATCTCATTCCACATTTTCTTGATAGTTCTATTCATTTGCACAATTTCAATTCTTTGCTTGGTTTCTTGTGCCACAATAGGGTCTACCTTCACATCTAGTATGGATCCCGTGAAAAATCCTACTCTAATTTTTTGATCTCGAGTCAATCGTGGCTTGAATTCTTTGTTCTTTCTTGAACTAGAGGCTCCTTGATTATCAATACTTAATCCTTCCAACTGCCTTTGTACTTTTTCCATTATAATATCGAGGTCTACACATGTTTCAATCATAATTTCTTCCATCTCGGTGGATTTAGTTATTTCTTCCTCCAAGGTATCCATATAAGATGTTCTAATAGCATATTTTACATTTGGGGGCATTACATTCTTATAATAACTGGGTATGAATGGGGCATTGGGTATTTTATCTTCTAGAATCTTACTCAAGATTTTATTGAACCTAATATTAAAATATCATATTCTTTCATTCTTCCTCAAACTAATCAGGGTGAAATCGGTGAGAGGGGTATGATAATAAATCTAAGGGGAAAACATAGTTAGAAACATGGCTTTGAGGTTGTTAAACGAGCAAATTGATATACTGGGTAATTTCGTATACCATTCATATGCTCTTCTCGATAAGGTTTAAAGAAATAACCTTACCATCACATCGTCATACTCAACATGATGAAAATCACAAACATCAAGAAATACGTGAAGGTGCCTCTTTGCATCGATTGTTCCGTCTCCAGAAAATTCCTTCAAGGTGCTCTTAGGGAGAATAGGGAGGTCATGTTGCTTGCTTAGAATATTCAAATGGGAATATCTTATTCTTCTTCGATTTTCTTGATTTCTTGCAAGACCTCTTCCACCTTTTTGTCTCTCCTCATGTGGTTGTTCTCGTGGTTGTTCATTTCTTTCTTCCATATCTAGAGATGTTGTAGAAATTGTTATCACTGAAATTTTGTCTGCACATGGCGACAAGAAATCCACATCATCAAAACAGCAATGAAGTCATTCACGACGCTGAATTAAGTTCACAGCATTCCAGAAGGGTCAAAAACTATACAAAGTAACCAAAAATTGAAGGGCACTTTTCAGCAGCTTGGTGCGCGCGCATATGCGCGGGAC
>ML786425.1:415839-437300 GCA_009831015.1 Picea engelmannii
CAGGTAAGTTCCTTATTGCCTCTTTTTTATTTAACTGAATCAGATTGTCAAAGTTAATATGTCCAAGTCTTTTATGCCATAACCAACTTTCATATTCATGTCCAAGATAGCAATTTTCATCCTTCTCATCTAAAATGTATATGCTATTTGATGTCCTTGTAGCTGTTCCAACTAACTGATTTGTTTTAACATCCCTGATTTGACATTGTTTAGAATCAAATATCATAAGATTCCCTTTATCACATGTTTGACTTACAGTCAACAAGTTATGTTCCATATTTTCAACCAGTAAAACATTTTCAGCCATTATGTCTTTAGTCAAACAAACGGTGCCTCTTACAACTATTCGAGATGATTGATCATTACCAAGTGTGACTGAACCTTCTTTTCTTTCATCTAAAGAATCAAAGATTTGTTTTTTGCCTGTCATATGTTTTGAGCATCCACTGTCCACGCACCACTTAATTTTATGATCAGCTTGTAAAACAAATTTGCACTCTTCAACTTCTAAATGATCATTCTTCCTTTTCCAATAACTAGTTTTCTGTTTTGTGTATTAGTTTATAACAGATTTTTGGAAATTCATTGGACAGTTTCTTGAAGTATGTCCAAAGTTATTACACCTATAGAATTCAACCTCAAATTTTAAAGCATCAAATCTGTTATGTGAGTTGTTCACATTGTTCTGAATAGATTTATCATGTCTTCTTTCATATTCAAATCTAGATATGCCATGACTGTTATGTGCACTTATGTTTCTTAAAAAAACATTACAGAAAGTTTCTTTGTGTCCATACTTATAACAGAAGAAACAGTAGCCTTCAAACCTGTTTTGATGTCTGCCATAACTTCTTCTATGCACTATTGAAGACTGATTCTCTTCTTGCCTTTCTGATTCAATCTTCTTGCTAGTAATTTTCTCATGATTATCCTTTGTACCTGCTTTCTCAACACTTGAACTAGAACATTCATTAGTTACTGCAGATTTATAACCAATTCCAGTCTTATCATATGTTGATTTTTGACTACAAATAATTTGATTCAACACTTAAGAACTATGATTCATGTTATTTTCTTGTACTTTCTTTCTTAATGAGACTACTTCAATTTTTAAACCTTCATTTTTCTTATCCTTTTCTGCAAGCATTTTAGTTAGAGCTTCTTCAGTCAGTCTAGCCTCTTCTATTTTAAGCTTTAAGTCAACTAACATGATTTCAGTGCTCTCAATCAAACCATTTGATTTCTATAATTCAAATTCTAGTTTATCAATTCCTCTTTTGAATTGTTTACACTCTCTTCTTACTTTCTTTAGTTCAGACAAAGAACTTACAAGTTCAGCTTCTAGGTCAACTTCGCATTATTCTTCTTCAATAAGTTCATCATTATGATTTTCCATAGCCATAAAAAGTCTTATATATGAAATTTCATCACTTTCATCTATATCTGAGGACTCACTATTATTTTTGATGAATAGACTTTTCTTTTTATAAGAATTTCTTCAAAATGGATTCTTAGACATTTTCTTATATTCTTTGGTTTTGATGTTACTTTCTTCTTCTCCATCAGAATGTTTATTGGAAGGACACTTAGAAGCAAAATGCCCTATTCTACCACAATCAAAGCACTTGAGAGGAATTTTACCTTTGTGCTTGTCAGTGCCTCTTTTTAGATTTTTGACAAAGTTAGCTTCTTCCATGTCTACTTCTGAATCCTCATGATTACTGGTTTCTATTTCAACCTTTTTCTTGTCCTTCTTTGCTGCCTTGAAAGTTGCTTCCTTATTGGAAGAATTCTCATTAGATGTCCTCATCTCATATGTTGTTAGTATTCCTTGCAACTCATCCATTACTTAAGTAGCAATATCAGTTCTTTCTTCTAAAGAAAATATTTTGGGATCAAATCTTGCAGGTAAAGATCTAAGCACTTTTTGCACAATAATACCATTTTCAACTGTTTCTCCTAAACCTCTCATAGTATTGACTACTTCATCAATACGTAATAAATAGGTAGCTATATCTTCAGATTCTTCCATCTTTAAAATTTCAAATTGAATTCTATATGATTGTAATTTAGCATTCTTTACCTTAGTATCTCCTTCATAAACCTTCTTTAGTTTGTCCCATAGCTCTTTCGCTGACTCACAATGCATTACTTTAACAAATTCTGAACCTGCCAATCCTCCAAGTATTGCATACTTAGCTTTGGAATTACTCTCATAGAATTTCTTCCCTGCAACATCTGTTGGAACTGTTGTTGGAGTCTTATATTCATTCAACACAACTTGCCAAACATCTACTCCTTGAGACTGCAAAAACAACTTCATCATGATCCTCCAAAAAGCATAATTGTGTCCATCAAACAGAGGTAATCCATATTTAGTAAAATCAGATTTCTTATCCATTTTTAAGGATCAAACTTCTAGTGATTAAATTGAATCTTGAAGTAACCTCCTCTGATACCAATTGTTAAACATGATAGCCTAACTGAGAGGGGGGGGGGGTGAATCAGTTAGATAACATTTTTTTCCTTTTATTTAATAGATTACTCAATGAACACATATTATGCCTTTTACTATATGTCTTTCTAAAAATCATTCAAATAAATAAATATGCAATCACATAAATAGAAAATGACAAAAAGATTTTCATGAGGAAACCCAAAAGGGAAAAACCTCTTCTTCTTATGAATGAAAGGAAAGCTCCAACTCCTCTTTACATTCTTATTTTATCTGAGCTACGACCCAGATGAGGTTGCTACCTTTGTTTCTTCAACACCTACTGAATGGAAGCTACAACTCCCGGATGTACAAGCACCAAATTGTACAAGAGACTTTTACAGTCTCCTCTTTCTCCTCCCTACCACCCTGAAATCATTCTCTGTCAAAGATTAAGCATTCAAATCTTCTCTGTTTTTCATATCACAATTCATTCTTGACCAAACCACTTAGATTTATCAATCTGTGTATGTGTCTTCCCTCCTCTATCTGTTTCTCTTCCTCAAATTTTACAGAGCCATATATCTCCCATAATCCTCACACATTTATTTTCTTGCAAAATTCAATTTGTATATCTTCCTGTATCATTAACGTGTACAATTGAACCCTCATGCTTCAAAGAATTAGTTACAATAATTGAATAACTACCTTATAGTGATCATTATTGGTCAAGGCCTCAAGAAGAACAATAGCCACACGATCAGTTTAAATATTTAACCAACACCATTTGATGATCATACATTTGTTTTGTCTCTGCATAGAATAACCCTCGAGCACTTTGGAAAGACACTTGTGCTTAAACCATATGCCCATTGGCTATGACCACAGGCTTAACTAAAATGCGTTTTGCATTTTGACATTTCGACGTTTTTTATTTTTGGGTTTTCGAGACTCACAATAGTCCCTTTCGACATTTCAACGTTTAGCATTTCGACATTTCGGGGTTTTCTACTTCAAAGGTTAAAGTTCCTTTGATATTTGATTTCCCAGTCTGCAAAACTATGAAATGGAGTCTTTGTTGATGTGCCTATTTACGGATTTCGGCGTTTCACATTTCGCAACTTCGGGACTCCTGTGATGAAGAGTCTCGACTCTTGACTCCTCCAACTCCCAGTATCCGAAAGTCCGAAATGTAGTGGTTTTGCATTTCGCGATTTCATCATTCTTTTCGTGAGTTTCCTTGACACCTCCAACTCCTGGAATCTCGAAATAGAAACTCTCAGAATCATGTGACATGTGTCCCTTTTGGTATTTCAGAATTCATGTTTCGACGACATTTCAGATTTTCCCATTTTGGCATTTCGCGAGTTGGAATTCTATCGCATTTCCTTCCTTTGACTTCTGATTTCCTGATATTCACTTTTATCTGATCGACGATCCCACAACCTTTTGTGATCAGACGGTCTTGATCTCATCGGGACTTTGCATTTTTCGATTTCGCGTATCATGATGTCGAAGGTTGGAGCTCCTCCTTTCTTTGATTCCTGAATTCTGAAAGAACTCTTAGTGAACCACTATGTAACTTCAAGTTTGACATTAATGACAAAACCTGTGCAACCTGACCAACAACCATCAACACTAAGAATCTTCCCCAAGGTACTATTCATGATTATTTCATATATGGTTCTCATTAGGTATGCTACTCATTAGGTTGAAGTGATATTATTCATCTATGTTTCCCATGAATTGTAACATTGTCATCTTTCATGTGTTGGGTAGAGGTTTAATTGATTTAATTATTCCTATTTTTGGTCTCTTACTTCTCCAATTTATGTTGATGATCTTTGATGAACATGTGATTGCAGGTTTGGAATTACATGGATGGATGCATTGGCATTATGATTTCACATAGTTCATTTTCAACCATTGTAGTGTAGGAAAGGAGTAGGATAGAATAATTTAGTTTCTTTTCTTTGCATAGTTGTTTACATTAGGTTTGATTATGGTTTTCAATAAATTTAGATATAAAGAAAAGGAAATAATTAATTGTTATTATAGTTAAGGCTACACATTGTTCTTTTCTGAGATTTACCCAATGAATAAATCCCCGTGACTGATATTTATTTTAATAAATTATAGCCGTAGATTATTTTCTTCTTAATTTGTTAGTGTATTTTGATCTTTATTTTCTAATTTCTAGTTTGTTTTCTTTTCCTTTTATTACTTTCAATAAAAAGGCTTTTCAATAAAAAGGCTTGTTGGATGAATAGAAAAGGAATTTCATGAACAAGTTGGAAAGTTGGCATGTTGATGTTTTCCCTTGGAAGTGTTTTTTATGAAAAGTTATTTTTGACAAAAGGGAAGCATTTAATTGTTACACTCTCAAATCTTTTTCTCTATGTATTTGGATTAATATTCTAATCACCGTTCATACCATGATATCTTTGTTTTTCATATAATGACTCCGTATGGATAGATTTCCATTTTAATGTAAAAATAATGAAAAGGAAATTTTGAGAATGGTTATATGCTGCTGTTCCTTTTTTTTTTTTGTTTTTTAATTTTGATGGCAATGAAACTCTTGATTACAAGTACTTGAGGATTTTCAATTTGATATATATATAACCCAATTGGATTTTGGTTGGAAAAATATTTCTTAGTTGGATTTCCTTTGAGTTTTGACTTCGCTGTCCTGTACACAATTAATGAAAGTTTGAGAATTAAACTTCTTTTCATCTTATACTAAGACCACTCCAATCCCTTTTAATGCCTTTAAATGATAATTTGATTACAAGTTTGGAGTCTTTCTGATGGCTATACTTCCTTTTAGTTTGTTTAGTTTCTTTAAACCAACATGTATTAGTATAGACTTAGCATAGTGGAACTTAGTTGCGTTTTCTTTATAGTTGTTTGCTTTGATCAGTTTTAGTTTCTTTATTTCCTCTTGTAAAAAAAATTGTTTTAAATTGAGTCAGTGATTTAAGAAGAGGTTTTCCTATCAAGTTGTCAACTTACTTTATTCGAGTTTCTTCTTGTATATAAGTAGGTTGTTATAAATAACAACAAAATAAATTCTTCCCTACAGGTGAGAAATATGTTTGGACAACCCAGGGAAGTGTTACTCTTGAACTTATATGCATGAATTACCTTGAAAATATTTCTATGATATCAATCTATGGAATTTATAATTTTTTCTATTTATCAATTTGACATTTGATTAAGAATCAAGCCCTAATAATCTCTTTTATGTATGGCTTATGATCTATTCTTTGATATAGTTTTAATGAAAATATCTTTCAAAGAAATTACTATTTGGAATTACTTTTATCCCATCATGATTATTCTAATTTTCCTCCATAGATGTAATATCCTCTTCTTGTCTCATTAGATTGAATTATTGAAATCATCAAAAATAATAATTCATCTTTCATGACAAGGAGAAATTGGTACGGTGGTGAAAGATAGCTAATTCATGGTAGTGATTCTAGAGGGTATGATTGTTTGTTTAATGATTTACATGAATAAATTGAAATATTTTTTGTTGAGAATTTCCATTAACCTATGTTGTCAAGTATCAGGAAAAAATTAATTGTTTCACTAGATGGAAGGAAAAAAATATATGTGTTAATTGGTTCAAAGAATTTTTGTTGTTAGATCATTAATTCTCATGACCTTGCTTGTTTTTCCTTCTAGATTGTGAATTATACCCTGGAAATTATCTTTTTGGCTTTATTTTGAATGGTTGACCTACCTTGCCTAACTCTTTCGCTTGGTTTATTTCTCGAGGTTTCATTGGAAATGATTTTTTCTGATGATGTTCATGATTTGTCCCATGCTGCTAGTATTCCATGCTTATCTTTCAATTTGATTCTTCTTTTTATGGTTGACATTAGTTTCTTTTAGTTTAGTTGATTTAACATATTCCGTACATAATTTTACTTCCTTATTTGTACAATTTTGCAATCATGGCAGGGGTATTAATATCTTATCCCATCAGGTGTGAATGGTAAAATCATTGGAATGATTAGGATTAATAATAAAAGAGTTGGTGAATACCTTGGTGGAAATTATCAATGCAAATGTCTAATATTAAAGGTCTAGTGTTTTTCAAATCTTATTTTATTAAGACTTTATCCATGGAAGTAGCTTTTGTAGGGTGTGAATTCTTGTGAAATGTAACTCATGAAACTACTAAAAATTGTTTTTGATCATTTCAATAAATCAAACTGTTGTCACCATAAAAGGTTCAAATTTATTGGAATAAGAACCTTTATTCGATATCATTTTGCTTGATCACCGTTCCTCATAATCTTGCTAGGTTTGATTTCCATATTATGTACTTTTTCCTACAAGTTGGTTTGTACAGAAAGTTTATCTAGTGAAGCTTTTATCCTTATTTCAATTCCCAGAGTTGTGTTGTAAATGCCTTTGTACATATCATTCATACTCTATTGATTTTTTCATATTATCTCATGCTACCATGTTCCTCACTTATTATTATTTTTTTCCTTGAGTGAACGACATTTCTATTTTCGAATTCCTTTTAGTTAATGAATGCCATTTCCATTTTCGAATTCCTTTTAGTTTACTTTTATTTCATTTTTTGCTTTGATTTTAGTCTAGAATTTTACTACAACATTTGATTTCCTTCTGATTATACATATTATATTCATCTCTTAATTTGAATGCTGATGTTCCCTGAGATGATTTGGTACCTTATTTAGCCGTGAGGTTTACTTCGTGAGTTTGAGTGTGGAGGTAGGCCCAAATTTGGGAACACACTAATGAAATTATTACAAATCGTGGAATACATGGATTACTCTGTCTAAAATACCTTTATGAAGTTCTAAGCTGTTGGAAATTGACTGATAGTTATGGTGGAACACATGTGCCTAGTAACTAATGTAATGTTAATCCATGAGTAGAGGAAAGTGTTTATCTATATTTTTCTTTGAGCCTCATACACCTCACATTTATAAGATGAATACTACTATGATGTTTTTTTGGGAGACCTATGGGTTAAACTTAAATTCATAGCATCTACTTAGAAAATCAAAGCAACTCTCATATCATCCCACCTCCTTCAAACCCTATTTTCATACACAATACTTATATACAAATATTAAAGGGTGAGCATAATATGAAATAAAAAAGAAGTTGAAAACACTATCAATTGTGTGGGAGGTACAAGCAAACCCATCGAGGATATGTATGGCAAATGGTAGTGGGGCCATTCTTGTATGGTACCGAGACAACTTCATTGGGCTATGGACGCTCGTTGGCAGCGAAGAAATGCCATGAGAAGAGAGATGCAGAACACACTTATCTAGATGTTTGATTGTTATAAAAGTGAAAACCCACGGTTGAACCATAACCAATCAAAAGTATATGTACAATTACAAGAATTAACCTCATTTATTTTCTCTTTGAAAATGGTATGTTATATTACAAGTACTTAAAATTTGGATTTATATCTTTCAGGAAATTTGGCATCATTGTCGTACACATAGATAGTGGGAGTTTCCTTTAGTTTATGAGCTTATCGTTAATATTTAGATTTGAAGTAAAGGCCCTGGATTGTATTGAAAGAAATAACTAGTTCTTCCAGTGTGTCACCAATTGTTGTAGCCACCACATCCCCCCCTTTTTATTTTTATTTTATAAGAAAAAGGAAAGAGGCCCCCTACTAAGTTTGTTTATCTATAATGCCTAATATACTACTATTGTGAGCCTATTGTATATTCTTTGACTACCTAGGGGGTTAGGGGTTTGTATTTATTATTGTTTCTCAAGATCTCTTTGCTAATTGTATATTTTTGTTGTTCTGAAGTAGGTATTTGTTTTCTAATGCTCCTTCTATCCATTGACATGATCCTTGTAAATAGTCTTTTGGAACTCTTTTACCCATGGATCATGTTTATTGACTCTTCTGAGTTAATGATTGATTGACCTTTAACTTATATTTTTCTATGATGATTTCATGCTTTATCTTTTACCTTGGTTTGAAGTGGTATTCATGAAGGTACAAGTTTTCTCAAAGCAGATTGAAGAGTTGCCACAATTGAGTCAAAAAAATAAGATATCAATACATGGTATGGCCGAGAAAAGACATTTGAAGGATGATTTTACAGTGTGATCATGATATTAAAACATCCTAAAGTCAATTATAAGTAGCCTAGGATGAAATCCATAATGCATAATTGCTTCTTGTCTAGTAAACTTTGGTAATTTTCCATTGAGGCTCTTCGGATTGCTTATGATATTAATTGGCCTTTTGAATTTAAGGTTTGATCATTCTGTCATTCATTTTAGTTTTTTTAATGATTACTGATTCCATGAATAGGTGGTGTATGTAGTTTAAATCTTGATCTTATGCGATTTTCCCACTCCAACTAATCATCTTCTTGTACATGATTATGATTTCATTTCAATTTCATTCTTCCATTCATTCATCATTTTGTAGGAAATGTGACAAGTTATCATCTTAATGGGTTAAATGTTATTTCATGTATGGCATGTCCTATTTGATTGCAAGTTTTAATGCTCTATATTTTTCCTTGAAGGGAATTTGATTTTAAGGGCTTGTTGATTTCTTATGCATTGGCTTAAGATGCCATCTCACAACGTTAATGAGAAATGAATAGTTTACCTTAATAAAATAGAGTATATTCACTTTGCATCTTCTTTCTTTCTCAATGTATTCATGACTTATGTTTATGTAGGATACATATGACTAAGCATGGTGGTTTCTTCTCTACATATTTTCCCTTTCTTTCCTTCTACTTGATGTTCTTAACATTTAAATATAGACTTGTGAAAAGAAGAGCATTGGAATGTGAATCCATTGACTCAGAAGAATAAAATGTGAATTACATGGAAGCCTCATTAGCTTATGTCCATAACGTTGTTTAAGAGATTGGGGAAATGAATTCTAGAATATATTATAATGCAACTGTTAATATCAGAGTCCTACATAGAAACGACTTACATTTAAATGTTTGATAAGTGAATCACTTCCATATCTCATTCCTTGATTTATGGTGTCATCATATCATTAAGGAAGGAATTGTTGTTTTGGATAGGAGGTACAAACTTATGCCTAGATGTGTCTTTTTTTTTAACTCTGCTCTTGGAAATTAGTTGCTTATAGTTTACTTTCAATATCTGGAGTTAATACTAATACTGGGATTAATTTTTAATGGATAATGCTTTCATGAATAAAGTATGCCAAGACCAAGGTGGAAGAAAGGAAAACATGGGAGAAAAAGATCAAGTTTTGTGTACACTATAGCAGCCTTGGAACTCTTTTCCAAACTATGGAAACCTCAATTTATTTATCTGCTTGATTTAACTTTGAAATGAACGACTATGGAAAACCTTAATATTATTCATATTGATGAGGCTCATCTAGATTTTGATTATCATTGACTCTAGCATTCAAAATCCAAACATCTAAGGTTTTCATCATGCAAGTATTTTTCTTTCCATCTTGGACACTATATGTGGTATCACAACCTCCGCTAATGGAACCTTGATGTCACATTACCCATTCACTACACGCCCCTTCTCTTACCAAGAACCATGATTTTCATTTGTAATTTGAATTATCTTATTTATCTGGAATCGAGTCTCATTCGACCAAGCAGTTGCTGAATTTCCAATATTTGGATATGGGATTTCAATTTAGTTGTCATATTCTCACAATATGCCTTTTACAAATTTCCTTGATTTCCAAGTGCGGAACCTCGATTTGTAGCCGAAACCTTGATATGTAGTAGGAACCTTGATTTAGATTTGGAACCTTGATCCATATTCAGAACTAAGCCTCATTTTTGTGACTCAACCGGATTTTCTTTTGTATATATGGGCTTGTACATTTTTATTTATTTGATTTTATCCTATATATATATATATATATATATATATATATTATTTCTATTTTTTCATTATTTTTTGTTTATTTTGTTTTTTCATTTTTATTTCAGGATGTTTTTATTATTTTATTTTATTTCACATTCACGTTTTTTCAAATTTCTTGAAGAATTGGATTTAAATTGATTTTCATTTTAATTTTTATTTTGGATGTGGTTTTTATTTATTTTATTCCTTTTATTGTTATTTTGTAAATTTAATTCATGTTTATTTTATTTTTATTTTTATTTTTGGATTAATTTCCCGATCCGATTGGACTATGAACATCGAAATATGAATATCAAACTTTACCAACTATTTCCTAGACTATTTTTAATTTAATTATTTTTTAGTTTTCAATATTGGGATCCTGCCTCAGTCATCGGGTTGACATAGCTCATACTCATGAAATTTCCCCAATTCGATAGGCCCATCGGATCTTTGGGATATCGAGTTATTTCACATGCATGGTTTCTTAATTTTCCTGACCATCGTATTTTGAATCCATTCATACATTCACCATCAAGTTTAACTCATCGAGACTTTTTCTCATCGGGTCTTACTTCACCAGGAATTTCCCCATTGGATTTCCACCATCGAGACATTACACATGCATATATTTTTTTTAATTTTCTTGATCCGATCGAGATTTTCAAACATCAATTTTTTTATATTTTGGATTATTTGATTATTTTCCATAACTTGAGTTTTAGGTGGCCAAATCGAGAATGAGATGGATCGTTGGAAATATGGAAGTGTGAGGAACATGTTAGAAGAATTAATTTTGTTAGATTGCCAACAAAAATACTTGAAAAAATTGAGAAAAGAGGAGGCATGATTTTTCCTTGATATTGGCAATGGATTGTTCCACAACCCATAAGGCCAACTTGGGAAAACAAGAGCTCGTTGGAAAGCTCATGACTTGAGGAATAATAAGAATCATTTTTTCTTGCTTAATACACATTAAAAATTTCTCGTATTTTAATTTATTTATACAACTGTTAATGTCTCTTATTTTACTCAAACATAACTGAATTTATATATATTCATTGTTGTCGTTTGACTATTTTGTGTAGGATTAGACAATAATGGTTTTTTTGGATAGGAGATACAAACTTATGCTTATGCATATATTTATTTAACTCTTCTATTAGAAATCGTCTTTTTATAGTTTACTTTGAATATCTGGAGTTAATACTAATATTGGGATTTTTTTTTTTTGGATATTGCGTTCAGGAGCAAAGTATGTGACGACCAAGGTGGAAAAAGAGAGAGAAAAACATGGGATACAAACCTCAAGTTTTGTGCACACTGTAGCAACCTTGCAACTCTTTACCAAACCATGGAAACCTCAATTTTGACTTGGGAAACCTCGATTTATTTATCTTCCTACTTTAAATTTGAAATGGATGACTATGGGAAAACTTAATCTTATTCATCTTTACTAGACTCATCCATAATTTGATAATAAATGTCTCCATCATTCAAAATTCAAATATCTAGGGTTTTCATCATCCAATTATTTTTCTTTCTAACCCGGACGTCGGATGTGGTATCATGACCTCCACTGCTGAAACCTTAACATCACATTACTCATTCACTGCATGCCACTTATTTTACCCAGAACTCCAATTTTCATTCGTAATTGGAATTATCTTATTTATCTAGAATCCAGTCTTATTCAATCGATAAATTGTTGAATTTTCAATATCGAGATCCCATATTTCAATCTAATTGTCATATTCTCATAATATTCCTTTTACAAATTTCTCGGATTTCCAGGTGTGGAACCTTGATCTACAATTGGAACCTTAATCTACATTAAGAAACTGTTGTTGGGGAAGAAATTCCATTCAATAGTGAGAGGTACTCCCCAGTACACGGTCCCAATTAGACTATGAATTGTTTGGTTTTGGAGATCCAACCAGATTCTGGCCCAAATTCCATTACTAGTTATGAGGGGAAATGGTTGGATGGTTTGGGAATGCATATGTAGATGAAGAATATATAATTGTAGAAATGGAATCTAATCTATCTTATTCTACCCTATCCTAGCTAGGAGAAAACTATTGTAACCAAATGAGTAGCTAAAATGAAACTAACTCTACAAACAACTTCACTCAGATAGTTGTTATGGATAAGCATAATTAAACAACATATGCACATAAATACATAACCATAATAGTCTAGATCATATTATCACATACATTAACAACTCATATTCTCAAGACATAAACATAATAAAGAATAACCGAGCTACAAGAATGATATCAATTGCATAAAAAAAGTCTATAGGAAAAAAATATTCTTACAACCCCTGTAAACAATAGACAATTTGCTGAAAATAGTTTACAACAAACAACAATTTACACAAGTTATTCTCTCTATCAAAACTGGCCATGATGAATTCTCAATATTTGTTAACACAATATTTTCTCCAAAAATAGTTTCACAAGTCTATACAATGCTTGAAGATCCCTTTCAAAATGGGCCTCTTCCTTTATTTATAGAAATACTAGAAAAAAAATGAAAAATATTCTTGAATTCCTCAAGAAGCAGTTACAAACCCTTTAAGCTTCCTTCGCTAGATGTTTGACATTTGTAAGAATGAGGATGAAGCTGAAAATGGTTGGAAAAAGACAAACTAGAATACAACTAACAACAAATCCAAATTTTATATTTTGTCTTATTCATGTACTCTTGTCCTTGATGTAAGCTATCCAAATCTCAAACTGGTCATAGAGTGATATGACCTAGTGCTAGGATATTTATTCAAGAATTGCTTCATGCATGATTGTGTTGTCATTGAGGGTCTTCATGTCTCTCACTAAGGTGGCCATGAATTCCTTTATCATGGTGTGGACTTTTGTGGGATGTATAATGTGTTTCTCAGTCAAATCCATTGTCACCTTTGTAGATGATTAAATTATCTCTCTCCTATGACTTATACTATGATGGATTTTATTGATAAGATGTTCCATCGTGAGGGTCTTTCTAAGCTCTTATAGAGGAGGGAGACTGTTGTGCTACTTATATGTTTAGTATAATGCACTCATTAATTATCAATCCAGGATTCGTAATCAATAAAGTTACAAGACACTAGTAAGAAAGGTAATTCTAATGTCATGAGTATAGAACTATTCTAGATTAAGCATGTTGGAAATAAGACAAACTAGCAAATCAAAACACACTTTGGTTGTCTTTCACAGAGAGTCTATCTACTCCATTATGGAACATGCAAGTATGAGATGGAGTTCTTTTGACAGATCAACTCTGCTATCTAACCCAAAAAACTAACTATGCAATCACACTTCTAAAAGGGAAATCACACATCAATCATCAAGACATAGCATGGGTAGTTCAATAGTCAATATACTGAGTATGCTATGGTTCACAATGTGCTGTTGTAAACTTCACTAGTTCTCCTCCAAATATGTCTGACTACTGCTGCCAAAATTTATGTCCATGAAACAAAATCAACTTCATAAAAACAGAAACAAAACATATGAAAAAGAGAGTAAGTAAAGATCTCCAAACAATCGTATGATTGAAATCCTAGTCTAAACTATACTGCTATCATCTGAAAGAATTAAGATTCAACTAATCTAACATCTATACTATTGAAATCAACTACTAACACTAATCTATAAGGATGCTGACCTTTGTTGGGTGGTGGGCTCTTGATGCTTCAATAGGTCAGCGAATGGAGTCTACAGTAAGCTTTCTTCCAATCCACACATCCCTCTTACTTAAATTTCAAAACATAGAATTAAACTATGCTAACAACTCAACTCACATTCATTCATAAATGATCAAGACCTAGAAATAATTGACATACTTCTATTAAAATTCAACTCAGAATGTTCTCTACAATATGTAACGTTGCTTCACATACTGTGTTATGCTAACTCTCTACTACCTCCACCATCCTTGCCATGACTATTTAAATAGTCTTAGTCATGAAACACAAGGAGGTGAAATCTTTAGCAAATCAGTCAATTGTCAAATTTATATATTCGGTTCCATATTTTAAGCTTCATCCTCATGAAATGAAGTGTATGAGGATGAAGCAATAGACAAACAAGCTTATCATAACCTTTCTAGATCTTTAATGATTCAACAAACATCCAACAATTATCTTTAGTACAATCTGGAGCTAAACTTGGTATATTTTGCTTCCTATATCGGTACATGATTGTGACAGGTGAGATTCAGTAAATGGTACCGGATTTGAACAGTGCACAAGTGGTTGGTACCAGATCACGATAGTCTGCGACCATTGGTACCATATCGCGATAGGTGAGATTCGGTACCAGATCTGAATGGAAGGTGCGCTTGGTACCAGATTCAGACAGTGGAAATCTGGCGCATAAGTACCAGATGGCTGAGTTGGTACAGAAAGGCTGGACTCATATAGAGGTCAAAGGTTATACATGGAAAATTGAAACATTAGTACATGAAACATTTAGTCTCCTAGCTCAATAAACCACAAAAATGCATGAATTAATTATACTTTACCTTATGACCTCATCAATGGCTAATGGTAGTGTTCTTTGTCATTTATCCAATCTTAGGTAAGACAAAAAGGTATAGATGAGGAGTATAATAGGGTAGTGGGGATGTAAATTTAAAGGCTCAACATTCCCCTATGCCATAACCATTTCATGTCCTCATGCAACTGAAACAAACCCAAATTTTTTCAAAATTTGAGACTCCATTCTTTACTTCTATGGATCAATGATGTTGATGACTGAGGCTTTTGCTTTCAGCTCCCTTTTTATGACCCTAATGTATTGTAAGAGTCTTAGTAACTTCTTGAGCTTATTAGAAGTCTCTTCATGGTCATCTTGAAGTTGCTGGCTAGTTTCTTTCAATTGCTCATTTTTCCTTTTTGATATACATGTCCAATAGTTGGTATTCCTTCACTTCTTGTTTGAGTTCCTGGTTTTGTTTTTGCAGCTTCCCAATATTTCTCTTCATATATTCTTTTGTTAAGGTTCTTGTTGACTCCATTGTTTTTGGCTAGATGTATTCTCTTTCCTCCACTTCCTCCCTCATCCCACATAAAGTAATAGTGACTTGTTCCTCGGTCAAACTAGGGATGTCATCCTGGACTGATAGGTCTTCAGAAGGGGAGGTAAGATCTATTGAATCTTCATGTGTATGAGGACTGAAAACTACTTTTCCTTTCTTTTCCATGCTCCTTATGGTTATTTTACAAGGGGGTATTGGATCAGGGGTGCTCACAGGCTTCCTTTTCTTCTTTTCTATTTGTGGAATGGTTACAGGGGATTGTTCTAGAGACTATTCACTTTTATTTTCTGAGTTATTCTTCCCTTTTATTATAGTTTTTGTCTTATGACCCTTCTCCTTAAGTGATACTGTTGAAGTCTACTCTACTAATTTGGTTTTACCTTTTGATTCTTGACTTATAAAAGTCTTATTGACTATGGAAGAGGGCCCTGCTTGTTTACTAGCTTTTTCATTTTGGCTCACTATTCTAGATGATGATGGAGTTGCCTTATCTTTCTTGCCCTTTTTCTTTTGAGGTTCCTTATCTTTCTCTGGAGAAAGTTGGGCTTCCTCTACAGGTTTTTTTTTTTTTTCTATGGGAATGTGTTGAGTGATGAGGATTTTCCAACTAATCCTTTGCTTCTCGATTTCATGTAAAACTAACATCTTAATAAGACCTTGATGGTAAATGCTAGTCTTCTCAGTTTTGGATAGGGATTTGACACCTCTTACCATCTTGTTTAGACTCATCCATAAAAAATATGGGAAATCAATTTCAAGGCCTCCTTCAAAGTGTAATAGAAGCCTAAGATGATATATGAAGGTTACAACATACCTGCCCTCACAAATGAGGAATCATTGAAGACTAGCAAGCATTGAATGATACTCTTCCTTGATATAGTTCCTAGGGATCCCCTTTTTCCAATCATAGTGCTGATGGTATTCTTTCAAAAATCGTTGGCACATTTCCTTGTTGATTTCTACTCCTTTGAAATACTTGGCTTCTCTGTTAGGTAATCCTATGACCTCCCTTAAATTTTCTTCATTGATTGTTAGATGTAGATTGCCTATATGCGCAATATCTCCATCGTAACCCTGAATAAATGTGTGAGATACCTTCTCATGCCAACCTATTAATTTCTCCAAAAATGGAATCCATCACGATCTAGCATACTTCTCTCTACATATTTGGAACTCCTCGGTCTCTCTATAAATCTGGAAGATCGGTTTGATGTCTACTTACAACCATCTTTATAAATTGTGAGAAAAAAAATCGGGCTGTAGCGAAAGGATTTAGTCAGTTGATGAGGGTAAGGGTTTGGTATTGGATATTGTAGGGAGAGGTAAGCTCAGAACTAGAGAAAGGTTGGTAACGGCAAAATATATGGTGATGGCATCGCTAATTCGAATGATGAGATTTAGTAAAGATGCCGCAAAGGGAAATTAAGACAAGATGAGGCTCATCTGGATGGCTTCGCCACCTAGATAAGTCATTTCATTTCTGCCCGTTTAGCGTAATGATGGGGACAGAACATTGGGTATAGAAGCATCATTGTTGTTTGGGATAGTTGATTGGACCTCTGAGCGATGAATTTGATGTTGAATCATGGCTAATGACACAAGATAAGTTCGTGATTTGCTTAAGGATGAAGCACGTTCGTGGCCCATCAATACTAGAAATGCTTCATATTCATACTTTTGATGTGATTTTGCCCTCAATCATTTTCGAGAACTTATGTGATGAGAGGATTGATTAAGGTTAGGCCTATGGGTATGAGGTATAGGTGCATGGTTTTAACACTAAGGTCATAAGATCTAGTATACATTTTCATACCTATTGTAGTTTTATAAGAAAAGGACAATAAATAATACCATGTTACCTTTTCTTTTACCATTGTATGATCAATACCCATAACATATGCGATTGCCTTTGTATTTGAAGCTTGTAGATTGTTAGAGTTCATCTTTTTAGGCTGGAGTTTTCTGGAAGCTTGGTACTGGAATTTCTTGTACTTCATGAAACTTCTTTATTCTGTGCTTATCTTCTTTTGTGTCTGGTTCTGCAGGGTTGTAGGGTGATCATGCTGGTTTCTGAAGATGAGATGTGAGTATGGAAAAGAGATCTGAAGGAGCTCTTTGACCTTTCCCCATGCAAAGGATGTTGCATATCCCTATGCAAGAAGATTCAACACTCCGTATCATAATGGAGAAAAGATGATAAGAGAAAAGAAACCAAATCAAATTCTAGAAGTACATTTATCACCTAGCATATGATCACATGACTAAAAAAAATTTAAAAAAAAAATTGAAATTGCCTTTCTTTTGATGACTTATTAACAAGGGTAGCATTTAGTAGTGAAAACAGGGAGATATTTTTTCCAGAAGAACAGATCCAACCTAACTTGCTTCAGAGATTTACTATCATTAGATGTTATGGATGAATTTCACAGTATAAGTAGATTAGAATCCCTAGTTAGGGCTCCACTTTTAAGAATCTTCCTTCTTAGGTAATGTAGGCTTTAGATGTCAGGCCGATAAGGTTGACTTAGGGTAATTCTCAAATGGAAATTTTCTTGTAATAATTATCCTTTTTTAGTAATCTGGAGTTGTATCTCATAAATGTTAACAATGAGCTCTGCTTGTAGTGTTCATCTTTTAGATGACAAAAGTGGATTTTTCAATCAGACAAGTATAAATGAGACATTTCTCAACTAGAACCCACTGCCAACAAGCATGTTCAATACTCCGGTGGGGTAGTTGTGATAATTAGTGAGAGACATCCCTTCCCCAGGTAGAATGCCCCATTGCCAACAGGCTTGTTCAGTACCCTGATGGGTTTGCCTAGTCATACCACAGACCGGTACCCGCTGCCAGCAGACTTGTTCAGTATCTTGGCGGGTTAGACTCTTAAACCCTTTTTCCATCAGAGGCTTCTTGTCCATACTCACCTATTTCGATTTTATTAAAGAGTGATTTTTCATGGTGATAGGGGTGGCTCGTCTGAAAACCTTTTTATAGGCTAGAATGGTATTGGGTTGGAAGGTATGTTCTCTTATTTGGATGTCTTTAAAGATTTGTCTGAAGGAAAAATAAACTTATGTATTGCACATTAAATCCAGATGTGTAATTTTGTCTGAGTTTGTCGATAAGAGAATGGCCTAAAGTTACCTTAGGGTACTAATACATCCTCTTACATAAAATGTTTCCTAGTGTGCCCATGACAGAGAGTGTTCATATACTCATATGTTACTCTTTAGAAAAGATAATCCAATGAATACTATTGAAGTCTAGTTAGGATGAGATAGTTACTTGTAGGCTAATATAGTTTTTATCCCTTTAATCATGTTGAAATACTGGATAAGGGCAACCTCTATACTTTAAAGAAGATTAAGCATGGTTCTTTTAACAATCATAGGTAAATATTATGTCTTCTTTGTCAACCAAAAGAAATTAAAATACTTCCTTTTAGGTAGCAACAAAACCAAAAGAAATTAAAAATTCTTCCTTTTAGCTAGCAACATAACCAAAAGAAATTAAAAATTCTTCCTTTTAGCTAGCAACAGAACCAAAAGAAATTAAAGATACTTCCCTTTAGTTAGCAACAAAACCAAAAGAATTTTTTTCTTCATAAGAGATGCCATTTGATGCTGCATTCGGCTTCTTGGTTCCAACTTAAGTGGTTGTTGCATGACTTCATACTTCATATTAATTGAGATAAGATTTTGAAATATGCGTAGCATTCCTTGTCAATTAGGTGATGTTTCCTAATAGTACTGTATAAGGACAGATTTCTGGTACCGGACTAGCACATAACTGCTGGTACCGGACCAGAGCAGGATTTCTGGTACTAGAGTATTGTTGATGCCTACAAACTGATGTTTAGCAAGTTCATGAAGGATCAAATAAATTATAGAAATCTACTTGCAAAGATAAAATGTGAAAGTAAAACAAAAGGAGGTAAGAATCCCTTGTTACCTTCATCTTATTAACAAAACACAATCCAAACCTATGTACAAAAGTTTTAAAAATAAACCAATCAATCAATGTGGATCAATAGGAAGGTCTTCTTCCTTATTGATCACTTGCATATCTGAATTCTGTAGTATATGAGTAAAAAATTCCTCTCTTGATAGGGGTTTGTTATAAATTCTCAACCGGTGATCATTCACAAGTAGTGGTGTTTGTTGTTCATCAATTGTCTTTATCCTGGTTGAACCATTGTCATAGACAATGTCAATTTCATAGGGTCCCATCCAATGAGTAGTTAACTTACCTTTAAAGTTATTGAATCTACTGTCATACAATAGGGCCCAATCTCCTTATTGAAAATTTTTCTTTTTGAGATACTTGTCATGCCATTTTGTTCTTTGCTCTTGAATGAGGGTGGTTCTTTCAAGTGCTTCCTACCTGATTTTGTCTAACTCATTAAGCTGCAAGAGTCGTTGTTGCTGGGCTTTATCCAAGTTCATGCCAAATTGTACTGTAGTCCTGAAGGTTTTGATCTGGAATTCTATGGGGAGAAGTATATTTTTTCCATACACCAACTCGTAGGGTGTATGTCCTGTTGTATTTCTCCAGGTGATTCTAGAAGCCCATAAGGATTCTAGTAATTTGTCAGCCCAGTCCTTGTGGTGTAATTGAACTATTTTGGTAAGAATGGAGTCCATAACTTTTTTGGTAGATTCTACTTGTCCATTTTCCTGTGGATGGTAGGGTGTAGATTTCCTGTGTTTAATTTGTTGAAATAATGTAACTGTGAAGAACATTCTTATTATTATTTTATTATTGGATTAAATCCCCATTACGGATTAATCATGTCATTTTTATTATTATTGTTATTGGATTAATCCCCATTGAGGATTAATCATGTCGGTAATTGTATAAGGACCAAATCCCCTTTTGCAGATTGGTCATCAGACAATTACAAAGTACAGAATAAGAAGTCGGCCCCAACAGTTATAATGGAAGACCCAGAATTAATTAAAGGTGGGTTTACCCACCTAGAGTGAGAGGTCGACCATACCAGATTGTGACCTTTCACACGTGCCAGTTTGATATAAATAAGAGGCTAGCGCCTCACTTTTAATACACACTCACTTGCTCATTCTCTTATGAGGCAAGCTGCAATTGGAAGTTGGAGAGAGGAGAAGAAGGGTGGCGCATCTCTTGGGGAGGACTTTCTGTATTGGTTTGAGTTATCTCTTGAACATTGTATAAGCCATTTATGATAAGGAAGTTTTTGTTGGGTTTTCTTCCCCTAGAGGGTTTCCCATGATAAATGTTGTGTCTCTTGTGAATGTGTATTTCTCAGTGAGCTTGTTCTTATTATGATCCTATCTAATGAAATGCAAAGAAATATAATAATGGCATAAACATTAACATGGTTTCAGAGCCAACCTGAAGGAAGCACAATTTGCAAGAGGAAAAACGTCACTATTACCGTACCCAAAAATTAATGTTTTACAAAAGTGAGTATTTTTAGCTCCCTAACCTCCTAGAAAGTTGTGCCCTCCCCCAAGGATCATTTTGGCACTTAGAGAACACCTTTTCAGTGGCTAGATCTCCCGAAAAGTGAAACCCTAGTTTCACAAATTACCAGAAAACCAGAGTACCAGAAGTACCAGAAGTACCAGAAAACCAGAAGCACCCGTATAGAAATCTGCAGATCAGATTTGAAGGGGTAAAAGTTAGATTTTTGAAAATATGAATGCACCATCTAACTCGCCTCAGCTCAGCGCACCTATCCCCTAGATCAGAATTTTAAAATTTGAAGTTTGAAAAATTAGGGTTTCCTCATAAAACCCTAAGTTGCAGTTGCAGTACCTGTTGCAGTTGCAGTTGCAGTACCTATTGTAGTTGTAGCCGTAGAACCAGTGGAAATCACTCTTGAAGTTTTTGGTAATGATTACTGCTGCTACCAGATGGAGCCACTACTTGCAAATGTTATCCGAGGTATGTAATCACATATGGTTAATGGTTAAATCCTAAAGAGTATTTGCAGGAGAAGGGATCTTTTTCCATAGATCCAGAAGGATCTCAAGATCCAACACATTCAGAGGAATGATGCAACCCAGGTGTGATTATTCTAATATGCATCTATTTG
>ML786425.1:449803-518018 GCA_009831015.1 Picea engelmannii
GGAACTATGACAAGTGGAGACACCCATTGACTATCTGAAATGGGGTATATGAGATTGGCTTGAAGGAGTTTTTACAATTTCTCTTTTACAATATATTTAAGGGTTGGATTCATCCTTCACTGAGGCTGTCTAATTGGTCTCATTTGGTCATTAGTGTAGATATGATGTGTGCATGTGTCAGGGTGAATGCCTTTCATTTCTGCATAATCCCATGCAAAGGCATCAAATTGTCTTTGGAGCATTTCAATTACTTGTGTCTTTTGTTCTGGTTCCAAACTAGAGTTTATATACAAAGGTTTTCCTGGGCTAATCTCAACAAGTTCAGTACTTTCTTCCTTCTCTGAGGAAGCTGGTGATATGTGTGACAATTCTACAAAAGACCTCAGGTATTCAATACAATTTGTATCAGCCAAAAATAAACTCGATTTTTCTTGCATTCCTCTTACATGTTCAAGTGTTAACAGGGGTATGATGCAATCTTCTTCTCCATAAGGGTTTTCTAACCAGACAGGTATCTCCTGTGCTGGTTGGGAAGGAGGGAAGAGGACAAGCTTTTGGGTATGTGTTCCATTGGATATAGTCATCTCACTAGACTGACAACTGATAAAGGCATCTGTTGTGGCTAGCCAAGGATGGCCAAGAACCACAGGGTGTCCTGGTTTGGAGGATGATTTAGAGTAGATGACTAGAAAGTCTACTGGATATTCCCAAGAAGCTAGAGTGACTGTGACATCATCTAAACTTCCTACAGGGCTAATGACTGACTTATCTGCCAACTCCATCATGGTTTGGGTTGGTCTTAACTGGTTGATTTGGAGCTTTTGCATATTTTCAAAAGGAATTACATTAATTGCTGCACCCAAATCAATGAGTGTGTTTGGTAAAGAAATACCATTAATTTCCATAGTGACTATTGGGTTTCCAGGGTCATTATATTTGTATGGCATTTCAGAAATAAATTCAGATAATTGTCCCACCACCTGAACTAGGAGAAGTTCCTTCTTATTCCTTCCTAGTTTCTTAAGGAAAATATCCCTTATGATTTTCACATATATGGGGATATGCTTAATGTCTTGCAACAGAGGTAATTTTTTACATACATTTCGTAATTCATCCTCAATATCTTTGTGCAAGGGTGGGTCAGGTTTCTTTACTAATAGTCTTTCAGGGTAGGGTGGAAGATTAACTTGTTGAGGTACTCATACAGGCTGAGAAGTGATTGGAATAGGAGGGGAAGTCTCTTCTTCTACAAGGGTGGTTTGAGTGTTTTCTTCCTCAGAATGATTAAGGTTAGGCCTATGGATATGAGGGATAGGTGCATGGTTTTAACACTAAGGTCATAAGATCTAGTATACATTTTCATACCTATTGTAGTTTTATAAGCAAAGGAAGATACACAATACCATGTTACCTTTTCTTTTACCATTGTATGATCAATACCCATAGCATATGCGACTGCCTTTGTATTTGAAGCTTGTAGATTGTCAGAGTTCATCTTTTTAGGTTGGAGTTTTTTGGAAGCTTGGTACTGGAATTTCTTGTACTTCATGAAAATTATTTATTCTGTGGTTATCTTCTTTTGTGTCTGGTTCTGCAGGGTTATAGGGTGATCATGTTGGTTTCTGAAGATGAGATGTGAGTCTGAAAAATAATTCTAAAGGAGCTCTTTGACCTTCCCCCATGACAAGGATGTTGCATATCCCTATGGAAGAATATTCAACACTTTGTATCGTAATGGAGAAAATATGATAAAAGAAAAGAAACCAAATCAAATTCCATAAGTACATTTATCACCTAGCATATGATCACATGCCTAAAAAAAAAAAAAAAAAAATTTGAAATTGCCTTTCTTTTGATGACTTATTAACAAGGGTAGCATTGAGTAGTGAAAATAGGGAGGTTTTTATATTTTTGCCAGAAGAACAGATCCAACCTAACTTTCTTCAGAGATTTACTATCATTAGATGTTATGGATAAATTTCACAGTATAAGTAGATTAGAATCCCTAGTTAGGGCTCCACTTTTAAGAAGTTTCCTTCTTAGGTAATGTAGGCTTTAGATGTCAGACCAGTAAGGTTGACTTAGGGTAATTCTCAAATGGAAATTTGCTTGTAATAATTATCTTTTTTTAGTAATCTTGAGTTGTATCTCATAAATGTTAACAATGAGCTCTGCTTGTAGTGTTCATCTTTTAGATGACAAAAGTGGATTTTTCAATCAGACAAGTATAGATGAGACATTTCTCAACTAGAACCCACTGCCAACAAGCCTAATCAGTACTTCGGTGGGGTATTTGTGATAATTAGTGAGAGACATCCCTTCCCCAGGAAGAATGCACCATTTCCAATAGGCCTGTTCAGTACCCTGATGGGTTTGCCTAGTCATACCATAGACTGGTACCCGCTACCAGCAGACCTGTTTAGTATCTTGGCGGGTTAGTCTCTTAAACCCTTTTTCCATCAGAGGCTTCTTGTCCATAGTCACCTATTTTGATTTTATTAAAGAGTTCTTTTGCATGGTGACAGGGGAGGCTCATATGAAAACATTTTTATAGGCTGGGATGGTATTGGGTTGGAAGGTATATTCTCTTATTTGGATGTATTTAAAGATTTGTTTGAAGAAAAAATAAACTTATGTATTGCACATTAAATCCAGATGTATAATTTTGTCTGAGTTTGTCCATAAGAGAATGACCTAAAGTTACCTTAGGGTACTGATACATCCTCTTCCATAAAAAATTTCCTAGTGTGCCCATGACAGAGAGTGTTCATATACTCATATGTTACTCTTTAGAAAAGATAATCCAATGAATACTATTGAATTCTAGTTAGGGTGAGATAGTTACTTGTAGGATAATATAGTATTTATCCCTTTAATCATGCCAAAATAATGGATAAGGGCAACCTCTAGACTTTAAATAAGATTAAGCATGGTTCTTTTAACAATCATAGGTAAAGATTATGTCTTCTTTGTCAACCAAAAGAAATTAAAATACTTCCTTTTAGGTAGCAACTGAACCAAAAGAAATTAAAAATTCTTCCTTTTAGCTAACAACATAACCAAAAGAAATTAAAAATTATTCCTTTAGATAGCAACAGAACCAAAAGAAATTAAATATACTTCCTTTTAGTCAGCAACAAAACCAAAAGAAATTATTGCTTCATAAGAGCTGCCATTTGATGTTGCATTCAGCTTCTTGGTTCCAGCTTAAGTGGTTGTTGCATGGCTTCATACTTCATATTAATTGACATAAGCTTTTGAAATATGCATATCATTCCTTGTAAATTAGGTGATGTGTCCTAATAGTACCGTATAAGGACATATTTCTGGTACCGGACCAGCACAGGACTGCTGGTACCGGACCAGAGCAGGATTTCTGGTACCGGAGTATTGTTGATGCCGACAAACTGATGTTTAGCAAGTTCTTGAAGGATCAAATAAATTATAGAAATCTACTTACAAAGATAAAATGCGAAAGTAAAACAAAAGGAGGTAAGAATCCTTTGTTACCTTCATCTTATTAAATAAACACAATCCAAACCTATGTACAAAAGTTTTAAAAATAAACCAATCAATCAATGTGGATCAGTAGGAAGGTCTTCTTCCTTACTGATCACCTACATATCTAAATTCTGTAGTATACAAGTCAAAAATTCCTCTCTTGATAGGGGTTTGTTATAAATTCTCAACCGGTGACCATTCACAAGTAGTGGTGTCTATTGTTCGTCAATTGTCTTTATCCTGATTGAACCATTGTCATAGACAGTGTCAATTTCATAGGGTCCCATCCAATGAGTAGTTAACTTACCTTTGAAGTTCTTGAATTTGCTATCATACAACAGGGTCCAATATCCTTGTTGAAAATTTTTCTTTTTGAGATACTTATCACGCCATTTTGTTCTCTTCTCTTGAATGAGGGTGGTTCTTTCAAGTGCTTCCTACCTGATTTCATCCAACTCATTAAGATGCAAGAGTCTTTTTTGCTGGGCTTCATCCAAGTTCATGCCAACTTGTACTGCAGTCTTGAGGGTTTTGATCTAGAATTCTATGGGGAGAAGTACCTGTTTCCCATACACCAACTCATAGGGTGTATGTCTTGTTGTATTCCTCCAGGTGATTCTATAAGCCCATAAAGCTTCTAGTAATCTGTCAGCTCAGTCCTTGTGGTGTAGTTGAGTTGTTTTGGTAATAATGGACTCAATAACTTTGTTGGTAGATTCTACTTGTCCATTTTCCCGTGGATGGTAGGGTGTAGATTTCCTGTGTTTAATTTGGTACTGTTCTGTAACAGCTTTGACGAGATTAGAGGTAAATTGTGTTCCTTGATAAGTCACAATTTCTCGAGGTACACCAAATCTAGTAAAGATGTCATTAAAAGGAAATCTACCACTGATTGTTCACTTGCAGCTGGTAAAACTTTTGCTTCAACCCACTTAGTCAAATAGTCAGTACATACAAGTATGTACTTTTTCTTTTTAGATGCAAGGTTAATGGGTCCTACAAAATCTAATGCCCATTTCTTGAAAGGCTCAATGACTACTTGGGCTTGAAGTGGCATTTGGTCTTGTGCAGTAGGCTTACCCATTAATTGCCATTCATCACAATTGGATACATAGGTTTTAGAATCTTTGAAAATATGAGGCCAATAATAACCAGGTTGCAGAACTTTATAAGCAGTCCTCTCATCTGTGAAGTGTCCTCCACAAGGACCAGCATGGCAGGCTTGCAAGATATCATGAATTTTATCTTCCCTTATACATCTCCTGATTACCAAATCTGGTCATGTTTTGTAGAGACAATCATCGTGCCACATATAGTTTGCATTTAGCTGAATTACTTTCTGTTTTTCTCTAGGAGACAATTTGTGAGGCATCTTCCCCGTCACAAGATAGTTAGCTACATCTGCATACCAAGGAGTGAATGTAGAAATAGTAAACAAATTTTCATCAGGAAAGTTATCTTCTACTGGTGCATTATCTCCCAGATGAATCATTCTAGATAAGAAATCAACCACAAGATTATCTTTACCAGGTCTATCAATAACGTTGATATTGAACTCTTGTAATAATAACAACCATCTTGTAATGCTAGGATTTGTTACAGGTTTGTTCATTAAGAATTTGATGGTTGAATGATCAGTGTGTACAAAAGCTTGATATTCTGTAATATAGTGTCTAAATTTATTGATAGCATGGACCATAACTAGAAATTCTTTTTCTTTGACCGTATAATTAACTTTAGTTGGAGACAGATTTTTACTAACAAAGTAAATAACATAAGGCATTTGATTTTCCCTTTGTCCGAGAACTGCCCCAAGAGCTATGTCTGAGGCATTGGTACATATATGAAAAGGAAGGGACCAATTTGGTACTCTTAATATAGGGGTAGTTGACAATTTCTATTTTAGAATCTCAAAAGATATTTGGCATTCATCATCCCACTTGAATTCGGCTTCTTTAGATAATAATTTGAATAAAGGGGTAGCTAGGCTTGTAAAATTCGGAATGAATCTTCTATAGTATTCCGCATTCCCTAAAAAGATACGAACTTCCTTTTGTGAGGAAGGTATTCTGATTTGTGTGATAATATGAATCTTTTTCGGATCAACTCTCATTCTAGAACTAGAGATGTGATTTCCAAAAACAATACCTTCAGTGAGAAACATTTTTGAATTTTCATTACTTAGGGAAAGATTAGTTTCCTTACACCTAATCAAGACTTTTTCTAGACTAGTCAAAGCTTAATGGAAGTCTTTTCCATGGACTGTAAAGTCATCCATGTAGACTTCCACGCAATCATTGGTCAAGTCAGAGAAAATGGCTAGGACAACCCTTTCAAAAGTGGTTGGGGAATAGCAAAGTCTAAAAGGAAGAACCCTATAAGCATAGGTTCCCCATGGGCATGTGAAAGTGGTCTTCTCTTGGTCTTCGGGTGCTATTTGCATTTGGTTATAACCACTAAACCCATATAGGAATGAAAAATACTTCTTTCCAAACAAGATATCCAACACCTGATCAATAAATGGTAAGGGAAAATAATCCCTATGGGTGGCTTTGTTCAACTCCCTAAAGTGTACACATATTCTCCACTTACCATTTTTCTTGGGAACTATGACAAGTGGAGACACACATTGACTATTTGAAATGGGTTATATGAGATTGGCTTGAAGGAGTTCTTGCAATTCCTCTTTTACAATATCTTTAAGGGCTGGATTCATCCTTCGCTGAGGCTGTCTAACTGGTCTAATTTGGTTGTTAGTGTAGATATGATGTGTGCATGTGTTAGGGTGAATTCCTATCATGTCTGCATAATCCCATGCAAAGGAATCAAATTGTCTTTGGAGCATTTCAATTACTTGTGTCTTTTGTTCTGGTTCCAAACTAGAGTTGATATACAAAGGTTTTCCTGGGCTAATATGAACAAGTTCAATACTTTCTTCCTTCTCCAAGGAAGCTGGTGATAAAGTATATAATTGAGTGATATCAGGGTGCTAGGTTTGTTGAAATTCATAACTGAAAATGTGTGACGATTTTGCAAAAGACCTCGGGTATTCAATACAATTTGTATTAGCCAAAAATAAACTTAAGACATGTTCATCCGATTGTTCTTGCATTCTTCTTACCTGTTCAAGTGTTAACAGGGGTTTGATGCAATCTTCTTCTGTATAAGGGTTTTCTAACCAGATAGGTATCTCCTGTGCCGGTTGGGTAGGAGGGAAGAGGACAAGCTTTTGGCTATGTGTTCCATTGGATATTGTCATCTCACTAGAACGACAACTAATAAAGGCATCTGTTGTGGCCAGCCAAGGATGACCAAGAACTACAGGGTGTCCTGGTTTGGAGGATGATTTAGAGTAGATGACTAGAAAGTCTACTGGATATTCCCAAGAAGCTAGAGTGACCGTGACATCATCTAAACTTTCTATAGGGCTAATGACTAACTTATCTGCCAACTCTATCATGGTTTGGGTTGGTCTTAACTGGTTGATTTGGAGCTTTTGCATAGTGTCAAAAGGAATTACATTAATTTCTACACCCAAATCAATGATTGTTTTTGGTAAAGAAATACCATTAATTTCAATAGTGACTACTGGGTTTCCAAGGTCATTATATTTGTATGGAATTTCAGAAATAAATTCAGATAATTG
Organism: Picea engelmannii; assembly: GCA_009831015.1. Taxonomy (NCBI): domain Eukaryota; kingdom Viridiplantae; phylum Streptophyta; class Pinopsida; order Pinales; family Pinaceae; genus Picea; species Picea engelmannii. The sequence goes on from ML786425.1 coordinate 456,951, forward strand.
TCCCACCACCTAAACAAGGGGAGGTTCCTTCTTCTTTTTTCCTGGTTTCTTAAGGCAAAGATCCCTTATGATTTTGGCATATATGGGGATATCCTTAATGGCTTGCAGCAGAGGTATTTTTATACATACATTTTGTAATTCATCCTCGATATCTTTATGCAAGGGTGGGTCAGGTTTCTTTACTAATAGTCTTTCGGGGTAGGGTGGTAGATTAACTTGTTGAGGTACTCATACAGACTGAGAAGTGATTGGAATAGGAGTGGAAGTATCTTCTTCTGTAGGGGTGGTTTGAGTGTTTTCTTCCCAAGAATGATTATCATGTTCTTCCTAAATTATTACTGCAGGATTTGATTCATTTACAACTTTCCCTGATCATAGTTGAATTTCATAGGTGGGAAAGGTTTGAACTTTTGTATTTTGCACAGGGTGGGTGGTTCGATTATTGGGGTTAGGGATTGGCTGGGTAGGGATTGTTGTTGGTCTTAAAGGGTTGTAGGCAACTTGGTTTTGTGGTTGTTGATTGAGATTTATAGGTGCTTGCTGCTGCTAGTTAGGGTTCAAGGGGGTTGTAAATTGTTGTTGTATAGGAGGTGGGAGTAAAGCTTGCATCTGTGGTGGGTTGAATCTAGGTAGTAATTGGGAAATGTTTGCAGAATATTATGGATATGTAGAGTAAGAGGGATTTCCATACACAAGCCCCCTCCAACCTTGTTGCCAAGGTTGAGTTTGAGCTTGCTGAGGTGTCCATTGTGGATAGGTCATTGGGGAAGGACCCCATTGTTTCTGTTGATACTGTGCATTAGAGTCATAAAATGCATTGGGGTTTTGTGCTCTCCAAGGTCTTATGGAAGGGTATGATTGTTCTTGTGGGACTCCTCCTCGCCTATACATGGCTTGTAGTTCAAGAAAAGTTGGACACTCAGATGTGGGGTTCTCTAGTGTACACAGGCCACATATTTCTATGACATTTAATGGAAATTCTTTCTCACCATGCCTCTTTCGACATCTAGGACAGAAGATTGCTAAAACAATCTCTTCTTCTTATTTCTTTTTTCAGTTTTAGGGTATCTAACTGGTTACTGATTATGCTCAAGATGTATTTTTTAAAGTTTCTAATAAGTTTCCTAACTCAATTCTGCTGACAGTTCCTGAACTTTGTCTTGTATTTCTGCTAAAAGAATATCTTGGTGCTTTGCCTATTTTAGCTTGTCCTCTTGAGTATCTTCTACAGTAATCTGCAATCTCTGCAAAAGGCTTTTGGTGCACATCTCCTAAACTTAACAAATTTAAAACTTCTATGCAATCATCTCTAATACCCTTCAAAAATGCTATTCTTACTACAACTGGGTCTATGGTGAATAATTTTGATTTCTGGTAGTTGTATAAGAACCTTTCTAAGTAGTCTTTAGGGATTTCATCTTCTGTTTGTTGCATTTTAAAAATGTTGTTTTTAGCATTATCCTTACAATAATCTTGGTATTTCTGTAAAAATGTGTCTTTCATTTGATCCCACGAGAGGATTGTATTTTCTCCTAAGCTCATGAACCATCTTAAGGCTGAATCTTTCATTGTAGAAGGAAAGAGATTAAGTTTTTGGGCATCGTCTGAGTAGTTATAGCTTCTACATAATATGTCAAACTCGAATAAACTTAAATCTGGATCTTCAGTTGACATACCTCTAAAAGTGGGTAACGATGATAGTGGGATATTCTTCATGTCGATGTTTATGGAAATATCCAAGATTGGAAACCCAAAGGTCTTAGTTTCAGTGGTTTCATTTCCTTATTATTCTACTATTCCACTAATATATGGTTTAGAAACTAGATTTTGTGTGTCTCCTGAATGTTCGGCAGATTCACGTTCTGCCCGCCCTAATGTTGATTCTTCCGTTTTAGGTTCTTCTTTTGGAGCCTTGCTGGCTCCCCTTGAAATTTCTCCTGGTGGAATTTTTCCTGCACCAGTGTCAATTGGATTAGTGGGGGGGGGGTTGTTTTTGAATCTTTATAGCTTACAAATCTACCCTTATTATCTCTATATCTATGCATAAAATGGAAATTTGATTCTTAACTGAATTGAAATCCCAATTCTATCTAGAAGGTAAGAAGGAAACCCGGCTTCAGAGAACCCCACTCAAGTGGCCGCGCGTCTCTTCACTCACGTCTTAAACATTTTATCCTCCTCCCTCAAGCAATGTTTGAAATCATTCAAAAACTATGCAAATAATCTAAGCTAAAAATCACTTCCTACCGTCTGCAACTCCCCGACAATGATGCCAAAATGTTGTGCTACTTATATGTTTAGTATAATGCACTCATTAATTATCAATCCAGGATTCATAATCAACAGAGTTACAAGACACTAGTAAGAAAGGTAATTCTAATGTCATGAGCATAGAACTATTCTAGATTAAGCATGCTGGAAATAAGACAAACTAGCAAATCAAAACACACTTTGGTTGTCTTTCACAGAGAGGCTATCTACTCCATTATGGCACATGAAAGTATGAGATGGAGTTCTTTTGACAGATCAACTCTTCTATCTGACCCATAAAGCTAACTATGAAATCACACTTCTGAAAGGGAAATCACACATCAATCATCAAGACATAGCATGGGTAGTTCAATAGTCAATATACTGAGTATGTTGTGGTTCACAATGTGTTGTTGTAAACTTCACTAGTTCTCCTCCAAATATGTTTGACTACTACTGCCAACATTTATGTCCATGAAAAAAATCAACTTCATAAAAATAGAAACAGAACATATGCAAAACAGAGTAAGTAAAGATCTCCAAACAATCGTATGATCGAAATCCTAGTCTAAACTATACTGCTATCATTTGAAAGAATTAAGATTCAACTAATCTAACATATATACTATTGAAATCAAATACTAACAGTAATCTATAAGGATGATGACCTTTGTTGGGCGGTGGTCCCTTGCTGCTTCAACAGGTCAGCGACTGGAGTCTACAATAATCTTTCTTCCAATCCACACATTCCTCTTACTTAAATTTCAAAACATAGAATTAAACTATGCTAACAACTCAACTCACATTCATTCATAAATGATCAAGACCTGGAAATAATTGACATCCTTCTATTAAACTTCAACTCAGAATGTGTTCTACAATATGTAGCGCTGCTTCACATACTGTGTTATTCTAACTCTCTACTACCTCCACCATCCTTGCCATGACTATTTAAACAGTCTTAGTCGTGAAACACAAGGAGGTGAAATCTTTAGCAAATCAGTCAATTGTCAAATTTATATATTCGGTTACATATTTTAAGCTTCATCCTCATGACACGAAGTGTATGAGGATGAAGCAATAGACAAACAAGCTTATCATAACCTTGCTAGAGATTTAATGATTCAACAAACATCCAACAATTATATTTAGTACGATCTGGAGCTAAACTTGGTATATTCTGCTTCCTATATCGGTACCAGATCGTGACAGGTGAGATTCGGTAAATGGTACCGGATACGAACAATGCACAAGTGGTTGGTACCGGATCGTGATAGGTGAGATTCGGTACCGGATCTAAATGGAATGTGCACTTGGTACCAGATTCAGACAGTGGAAATCTGGCGCATAAGTATCGAATGGCTGAACTGGTACAGAAAAGTTGGGCTCATCTAGAGGTCAAAGGTTATACATGGCAAATTGAAACATTAGTACATGAAACAATATTTAGTCTCCTAGCTCAATAAACCAAAAAAATGCATGAATTAATTATACTTTACCTTATGACCTCATCAATCGCTAATGGTAGTGTTCTTTGTCATTTATCCAAGCTTAGGTAAGCCAAAAAGGTATAGATGAGGAGTATAATAGGGTAGTGGGGATGGCAATTTAGAGGCTCAACAGAGACCATATGATATGTTGGTGTCCATTGGCAATGTTTCATTTTTTCGAGCCTCTTCATCCTTTTTCCAATGTTCTTACTCAACTTCCTTAGCTATCGCCACTTTTGTTTCTCTTTGTTCTACCGCTACTGCTTCTGCTTCTACTGCTACTTTTTAAGCTACTGCTCTCCATTCATCTTCAAATTATGCTTCCTTTTTGGAATATCCCTTTGCTTCTACTTTCATTTTTGTTGTTGTTGCGTCAACTTTCTCTTTAGCTAAAGTCTCATCGGAATTCCTCTTCTTTTTTGCAACACCTTATTCATTTTTTTGAACTCTTTCCTTATTTATTCTCTTCTTATCTGCCACCATTTATTCTTCTCTAGCTAACCTAGAATGAGTGTATTCCATTGTAATAGATGATTTTGTCGCTACATGTTATTTTTCTTTCTTTCGTGCTTCTTTGCAAGATTTCTCCTCATCGGAAATCCTCCCTATGGGATTTCCTTATCATCTGGTATTCACTTCATCATAGGTACGTGTCCCACATTGTACTTCTTGTTCCTCCAAAATGGCTGATGTGTATTCCCATGGGAATTTGAGTTGGTTGCAATAATATTTGTAAACCTTCTTGGGATCATGCCTTCTGAATCTTTCTTCTCCAAAGTGATATGTAAGTAACATATCCACTTCATCCTGAGCCTGTTTGGGGGTTGTGAATGAGTATGAATTGATCCATAACAGAAGCAGAGGCCATACATCCTTCTTGTCCCGATAGAGAGCTACCCCAACTTTGTGGATCACTATTTGGTAGGCAACCTCTTGAAGCACCAGTTTGTCTGGGAAAAATATTGGAAGTAGATGGGGAGCCTTGGTGGCCTTGTATATCGATATTTTCAAACATTAAAATTTTAAGATTTTGGATAATTTTATTATTTTAAATTTCAGACATGAGTCACACATAGAAGTTTATTTTATTTTATATTTATTTGGTTTTATTTTCTATTTTTCGGATTCAGGGATGGTCAAAAAATTAACATGATCCAAACACTCCATACTTCTCCTAAATCCACATACAAGTTACCATGGGAGGAAAAAACACTATAAACCCTTCTCAATCCCTTCTAACAATGCATGCGGTATAAAACATTTATCATATAAGATCAACAATCAAGATTTACTTGGAGGAAATATCAATGACTGTTGATTGCTAGCTTCTAGGAGCCTTAACTCGAGTTTCAGGTGGTCAAATTAAGCATGAGAAGGCTCGTTGGAAACATGGAAGTGTGAGGAACATATTGTAAGAATTATTTTTGATGTATTGACAACAAAAATGGTTGAAAAATATTGAGAAAATAGGAGTCATGATTTTTCTTTGATATTGACCACGGATTTGTTCGCTACCTATAACTCGAGTTTCTGACAACCAAATTGAGAAAACAAGAGCTCATTGGAAAGATTGGGATTAGAGGAATAATATGAAACAATTTTATCTTGCTTAATAGACATTACAAATTTCTCATATTTTAATTGATTTATGCAACTATTAATGTCTCATCTTTTACTCAAATATAACTGAATTTATATATATTCATCACTGCCATTTGACTATTTTGTTCACTCTTTGACATGAATGTGAAGGTGGTGAAGATTATAGAAGAGGAATGAACATAAATACATGGAAAATAGAGGAGGTGAATAATCTAGAACAAGAACGTTCCTAGGGGTAGTGAATGATAAATGTTATAAATGCAAGTTCGCCCTCAGTCATGGAGGGGGTTGGATAACCAAAATTTGGGTCTTGTATATTTCTATAAATATTGAGGATGGATTTTTCTTGTACCTCTATCCGAGGAACTTTTTATAAATATTGAATACATGAAATAACTAATTCATGGTCTATTCATGTAATTGTGCACGATTGTTAATTGATAGTTTTCTACAGATGTTAGCAATTTTCCATTTCTATCAATTGGTTATGTAGGAAATAATTATGAATGGATTATGAATTCAATTGCAGGGACATATTCAATGGAATATATGTATATGGGCATGCTATTATAGTTTCTTATTGATAAATGTGAATTCCTTCTATTTATATAAGTAAAAATCTATGTCTGCAATCAATTTTTGTTACTATTATATTAAGAGTAGTTAGAAGTTAGAATATGATTGCATTTTCACAATAGATTAGAATTGAATTTAGGATTTAGATTAGATTAAATGATAAAGTCTCTCCTCAAAGAGAAATCCATTTAGTTAGCAACAATTGGGCCCACATACCAATGGATATTGCCATACCAAACGATAAGATGTCTAATTGGGACCTGCCATCTAGAAATTCTCCCTCATGTTGGCATGGGGAATTTTATCATGTTAATAGGTCCCAACCAAGATCCAAGTCATTTGTGATTGGGAAAATTCAAGGACTCTAACAGATATCCATAGCTTCTTGGGACTTACCAACTTCTACCGAGGGTTTGTGTTGGGGTTCTCTCATATTTCTTGGCCCTTAATCCAAGTGACCAAGGGTGGAGCTAAAGACAATTTTTCCTAGTCCAAGTCACACCATAAAGTATTCAAGGATCTGAAATGCCACATCCGCTAGACACCGATACTCAGTCTACTAAACCTACAAAACAATTTTCTAGATAAATAAATATACCTCTGAATATACTATCGATGTAGTTCTCACTCATCATGGACATCTAGTGGCCTATCATAGCAAGACACTCTTTTATACTATTCATATGTATCCCACCTATGAAAAAGAAATGTAATCCATTGTACATGCATGTCGATAGTGGAAGAATTATATGTTGGGAAAGGAAATGATCATCCACAATGATCAGAGGACTCTACAATTCATGCAGACACAAGCAAAGTTACAAAATTACTACCATGATAAGTGGTCCATGTACTTGCAATAATTCCACTTGAACATTAAGTATACGAAATGTAGAAAAAAAATGTGTTGTAAATTTCCTCAATTGCCCGTTCGTTGTGGTGCTAACCATAGTTCTTCCAGCTGGCCCAAATTGTACAACATTGACCCTAAATTCACTACTACATATCATACAATGAGTGTAGGTAAACAAATTATAGAATTTCACCTCAAGGACACACTTTTGTCCTATCTGTGATATCTTTGTGTTCCTTTAATTGAGTGTGAAAATGTAATTTGGGAGGCACATTACAGTTGGGTGGAAGGGAACTTTGGTGTGGATAAGACATTACCAGGGTCTCCACCAAAGAGAGATATTAATTTCTCCATTGATTTGGTGCATGAATATTCCCCAGTGTCCAAGACTCCATATAGGATGATCACACTAGAGATAAAAGAATTATAGATACAACTTGAATAAAGTTTTAAGAAGGGGTATACACACCCAAGTGTGTCACCTTGGGGTGCCCCAATGCTCTTTTTGAATAAAAGGGTTGGAGTTGTAAGGATGTGCATTAATTTTAGGAAACTAAATGAGGTTGCCATAAAGGACAATTATCCTTTGCCAATAATTGACGATCGATTTGATTAGCTAAATGGTGCAAAGATATTTTCCAATATAGGGTTGAGCTTAGTCTACCATCAGGTAATAATCAAGGAGGAAGATATCAACAAGACACCATTCTGGACAAGGTATGGACATTGAGAGTTTTTAGTGGTGGCATTTGGGTTGTCAAATGCAATAGATGTCTTCATGTGTCTCATGAATGGAGTGTTCAGCGAGTATTTGGAAAAGTTTATAATTTTTTCTTGGATGACATACTCATCTTCTCAAAGACAGAGGAGGATCATGAGAAACAATTAAGTATGGTGCTATAGGTATTGAGGGAGCAACAATATATTCCAAGATGAGAAAGTGTCCATTTTATTAGAGGAAGATTCATTATTTGAGCCATATTATTTAAGAGGAAGGTATATAAGTGGACACTGAAAACATATAATCCATTAGAGGATGGCCATCACCAAATAATTTCTCAAAGGTGAGATTATTCATGGAACTTGGAGGTTGTTATAGAACATTCATTGAAGGTTTTTCAAAGATTGCACACCAAATCACTTATTTGAAAAAGAAGGCCATGAAATTTGAATGGACTTATGAATGTGAAGAAAGCTTTCAACACTTGAAGAATTTATTGACAAGTGCACCAATATTGAATATTGTTGATACATAGGATAATTTCAATGTGTCCATTGATGCATGCAAGGAAGGGCTTGTTGGAGTCCTTTCAAAAAATGGGCATGTGGTATGCTATGAGTCAAGGAAGTTTAAATAATATGAGAGGAAATATGACATACATGACTTAGAGTTGGCAGTCATAATTCATGCCTTAAATATGTGGATGAATTATTTCATGGGAAAAATATTTGAGATGAGGATAGACCATAGTGGTATGAAATATTTGTTTGGAAAACCAACATTGAATGCCATGTATGTCAGATGGATGGAATTAATTAATGAATATGATTATTATATCAAGAATATCAAAGGAAAGGGAATTAAAGTGGTTGATGCACTTAATAGGAAAGTGCATGCTACAACCATTAGAATGTACAAGTTTGACTTATAAGACATAATTTTGGAAGCTGCAAATTCAAATAACCATTATTTGCAAGTAAAGGAATTATTGTAGCAAGGTAATTCTCCCCCAAAATTTAAATATTATGAGATGAAAGAGGATGGATTCCTCATGTACAGGGGAAATGTATATGTTCTTGAATCTCAAGAGATGAAAATTTTAGTGTTGAGAGAAATGCACAATGTACCATATGTTGAGAATCTAGGGTACCAAAAGACCATTTCAAATGTAAGGGGCCAACACTTTTGTCTAGGAATGAAGAAAGACGTGGCTGATTATATAGTCAGATGTATAGAATGTCAAAAGGTAAAGGCTAAGCATAGACATCAATCTGGATTTCTACAAGCATTGCCCATTCTTGAGTGTAAATGGCAAGTTTTTACAATTGATTTCATTACTAAAATACCCGGGACTGTAAGATAGCATGATTCCATCATGGTGGTGGTGGATAAATTAACTAAGGCTTCCCATTTTATTCCAGTGAATTTAACTCACAAGGCAACCAACATTGCATATATTTACATGACAAAAATTGATAAGCTAGCCAAGAATGAAATTATATTAGAGTAAGAATATATCTCATATAGAAAGGTGGTTTCATAGGATATGGGCCACTTAATAGAGGCAATTCTTACTAAAGGAGTAAGAGTACAAAACATGGAAAAATTGGAAGTTGAAGAAACATTATGGCTCATAGATATAATAAAAAATTAAAACTACATAAATATAATTCAAGGTTGGAAACCAAAGAAATCCATCAATTGACATTTAAGAATAATAAATGAAAATATGCATGGATGGATCCAAAGTAGATATCAACCTATTATTTTCTTCGATGGTACCTCAAAGGTCAATGCATGAGTGGAAGGCATAGGGGAAGGGTCACCTTAGACCCCAAACACAATTAAGAAATTTCATATGCATGGAGAATTGGTGAGACCAAAAATCCTTAGCCTATGGAAAGGGAATTTTCTTCTGTAGAATCAAGTCATAAAAAAATGATAGTGGTTGGAGGTTTGACTATTGTTATTCTCCATATGGTATTTAAAACATTAATAAAATAACCATAGTTGAATAGGTTTCTATTACGAATTTAAAAATATTTTAGAAGGATTTGAAAAGGTTGAATTTTTTCATACTCTGAGAAGATTAGATTAATTGGTATATGCAATGACCAACAAGGTATGCAAATTTATAACTTGGAATAGCTTGTAAAAATGAGGGATGGGGGGGGGTGAGGAATTTTTCAACCTTCTCTAAGTTTTAAACCCACTCATCATACATTTATAACCTCTTTGATCCAGATTATTTTAGGAACAATATGAAGGCATAGATAAAATAGAGATATAACAAATAATTACAAAGAGATATGGAAAGGAACACAATACTATAGTAAATATCACATTCTATTAATAAATGTCTGAAATACAAAAGACTGTAAAATGTAAAAGCGCAGAAGCTAGCTAGAATGGTGGTAGCTTGTCTCTGAGCAGAGGTGTGTCGATGATGCTCATTTGCAAGAAGTTGGTTGCAATGAGACTCCAAAGGAATTTTTAACATAAAGAATAAATTATAAAACCCTAATAATCCAAAAACCTAACCCTAGGAGATGAAGCGCCAAAATTCATTGGGCCCCAATGGGGTAAGTTGGTACATCAACTTCTCAAGGTCGTAACTTTTTCATATGATCTCCATTTTAGTCTCATGATATCCCATTGGAAAGGTCAATATGAGGAATACACATTTTCCATCACACTCTAAATCTAATTACATTGTGACTATGGCAGGCCCAAAAAACGTTGTTTAGGGCCTCAAAATGACCCTGAAAGTTTAGGACCCAAAAGCTAGAAACAAAATGCCAAAATGGAAATTGGGATTTGAGCCAGCGGAATAGGTGGGTGGCCACCAGTATCCACCTAGATCACTGCCCCCCCCTTAGGAATAAATGGTATCCGTTGCGTCAAGTGCCTACATCAGATGAAGAAACTTCTCCTAAACCTGACTCCTAGTGAGCCACTTTCCCTGATGAAGAAACTTCCATGCTTTGACGATCCGATAGAGTTTGATATTATGATGGTGGGTTTCCTTTATCTTGGTATCCATGATCCGATAAAATATAACCTATTTCATGTAGGAAGGATTTATTTTTATAGGGGCCAACTGCTCAGCCACATCCATAGTGTCCAGGAGAGGTGGAAAATATGGTCGGAGTAGTTCCACATTAAATACTCGGTGCAATCCAAGGAAAGGAGGAATAATTAATTCAAAACCATTATCACCCACATCCTTGGTGATGGTGTAAGGCTCATATCAGAGTGGGTGTAACTTTCGATGGGGTCCTATGAGACGCTCTTTCTGTAAATGCAACCAAATATTATCTCCCACCTGAAATTTGTGCGATACCTGATGCTGATCATAACGCTGGTTGTACTTGGAATTGGATTTTTGAACAATATCATCAAATTGTTGTTGTATTTGCTAGATGTGGTCAACAAATTTGGCTTCCCAGTCAATCTATGTTTGAGCATGGTGTTGACGCATAAAAAAAGCACAACATAAAGTTACTTCCTGCAAATAAGTTGCAATGCATTATTACTTATATATATATATATATATATTAAATAATACTAGATAGGTGGGACCCCTTGATAAAAGAAATGATAGAAAAAACTCTTCTTATTTTCTCTCCTAATTACCTTGCGAAAAACATTCATAGTTTTGAAGAATAAGAGTGGATATCCTAACCTATTTACATGTGCAACTAATGAATGATAAGGGTGCTAGCAATTTGATTTCAAAATAACAGAAATGGTTATCAAACATATCAATCCACTCTTGCTACCCTTAGGTTTTGATGTATTGTTTCAAATATCCATAATACACCACTCATGGTCTATTTGCATGCATGTGAAAATACTCATTATGTTGGATATGATATAACACTAGCGAGGAATGTGGGACATATTACTTTGATGCTAAGTGTTAAATGGGATATTATGGTTATGGATTTCATATTAGAGGCTAATTCAAATTTTAATTTGGAAATGAAACTTTATGTTATATGCATTTAGATATGCGATGGAGTTATTCTATGATTGGAATTAGTGTTTTTGGAAATTAGAAGAGCTTTTTTTCTTTTCTATGGTTGATGGCATTAAATGAAAAATAAGGGAAGTGATGTGCATTTACTGCATGTCATTCTTACCCTACCTTGAAGATACCACCTTCACTTCTCCTCTCATTCATTTTCTACTCTGGTTAGTAGCGCCTCAATTGTGCTTGACCGTTGGTGGAAAAATATTTGTTCTCTTAAGCTTTCTGCTATTCTTCTCATAGGTATGCTAGCTCTTATCTCTCCATTCATGATGGTCAACTCTGCTCCAGATAAAATTATTATGTTGGTTCTTGTATTTTGCATGCGGAATGTGTTTGTTTTCCAAAGCTTTTACTGGATTTATTGTGGGCATTTTGGACGTATAAATTGCATGTTGAATTGGGTTTCTTCTTGTTGGCATTAAAATGTTTCAAAATGGAAATAACATTCGACATTTTGTTTTGTTTGAATTGTGTGGTTGTATGGGCATGGAGAAGAGGTGATATTATTATGATATGGCTACTGATAAGTAATTGTCGGTGAAGGTGTTCGTTTTTTCTCATTTCGTATGATTATTTTTGAGGTTTTCCTCTATAAAAGAAAATATGTAGTTGGGTCTTGTGAATATTGCATAGCAACCTCACTTGGGAGGATGTGCAGTCTTATTTATTTTACCACATCTTGGAGGTTATGAGTGGCATGCATGCTTTATCCTACTATCTATTGAAGGAAAAGAATTGGGTTTTGATTTTCCTGCAACCCACATTTCAAACCCTACTCCTATATTCTTCCTCTAGGCCTCTTCTCATATTTCAATACACTGGTGAATGAAAAAAAGAAAATCCATTTTCAAATTTTTGTTGAATTATTGGACCCATAGTCGGTTTCGTGATTATTGTGTTGTATCCTTACTGCATATCGACACTTTTGAAGTCTTGCAATCATTTTGTGTTTTCATTTCCATTGTTTTAAAAGGTTCATGGAGCTCTGTGTATTTTATTACAGTCATTCTAGGAATTAAGTATTTGGATTTGCTTGCAACCATGCCTTGGGGCTTGTGCATATTTTCCAGTTCTAAACCTTGTTTTCCCATTCGAAAATGTGGACATGTGAATACTATAGACCTAGTTTCAAAGTCTTTTCCAAATATTAAACCCGACAATTGAAAATATTGAGGTCTCCCACAAATTTATGACTTGTTTTTTATTGGTCTACGAGGTGGTTTGAACACTTTTTGAGTTTAAAAGAATTTCCATAGAAGCAATTCCCACCAGAGTCGTAGGGGGTTTTCAATCCCAATTTGTTTCGAGCTGTTATTGGAAGTTGTGATGTGAATATGATGTAACAGAAAGATGATAATTCCATTTTTATCTTCCTCTCATAATGTTTGGGACATTCTGTATAATTATGACAACTAAATTGTTTTATAAATGATCTCCTACAAAAATTATGATAGTTTAAAAGGAGAAATGAAATTCGTTTCTTTTTATATAATCACATTAATTCCACATGAGTTTTATATTGCACGATTTAAAAGGATTGTTGTAGATCCCATGTGTGAATTTTTAAAGGAGTGCTATCACACAAATAAATTTGCTAAAATTTTTGGATGACAAACAATGGATATTCAAATGATTTAATAGATATTGGAAATGTTGATTTTAAATGTTATTTCTTGTAACAGAACAATAATCATTTTTTTCCCGTTCATTGTTTCATTTTTCATTCATTATACACCTGCCACCTTCCCAATAACATTTATCCACCCCCTATTATGTTATCTTGAATATCATTTTTAAAGGAAAACGATTCAAAAGGATTGGATAATAATTATGGATTGAAAATTGTGACATGGAGATATTGTTTTGGAAGAAAATGACTTTGCATTGCTTGAACAGTATTAATTTTTGTTTCTCGTCCATGCTACCATTTTTTGTTCATTATAAGCACCCTCATTTCCCCTGCATTTTGTTGTTTATCCACAAGAACTAAATCAACTTTTCCAAGCTAGGTTTTTCAATCTAGTTGGCCAAGGAATTATGCAACCTAGGCCTGAGAGGCCTCCTTTCCAACCACACCAAAATTTATCTGGTATCTGTGTTCCCCCTGATGTTTTTATGCAGCCAAAACCACCTACCAATGATGGTTGGAAAGAGATCATCCATCAACTTGTTCACATCGTAATGGGTGGCCTACAGTATCATTGCCATTTCCCCCTCCACCATCATTTAATGCAAATTATCAAGATGATCACATTGATTCACTAGCCCAGTATTCACATGAAAGCAAAAGGCTTAAAACCACTATGCCCAGACCATAGATTGATAAAGGGAAAAAAGTGGACAATTCCCCTAAATATTCCGAAAATTCCTCTGAATCAGTGTCCTCCCATCTCCACCTCAAGGATAATTTCGCCCATGTCATAATAAAAATCCATCCTTAAGGTTCCAATCAACCTAAAGCTTCTAAAGAAGGAAAAATAACAGAAATATCAAAAGAAAGAAACAGTGAAAAGAGGCAAACCATCTCTCATAACAAATACGGTTTTTAATGTTGTTAATGTTATTTTCTTTTGAGGACAATTTTTTTTATTGATATGGCATATTTTTTGGACAACATGGATATAATGTTATTTTTGGATATAGTCATGTTTTATTTTTTATGTTAAAATATTTGACTATTAATACGAGGATGGGAGTTACAAGGAAAATGTTTGAATTAAATTTTTGTGGTATTATACTTCATGTTTTGATGATTATTAAAGAAATGAAAATTGGAGTAACAAGGGGTACCACCTATTTATTTTTTATTTAAATAGACCCTTATCGATATATATTATTATTTATTTGTCTTAACTAATTAGTTAAGATGATTAATCTTAACAAAATAAAAGTAGTTGAACTACCATAACTTATTGAGAAAGAATAAAATCCCAATCAATTGAAGAGACAAAAGGGGGGAGACAACAGAAGAAGAACTTTTGATATAAGGTTTTCTCTATACTTGTGAGATAATTCTTTTCTTCATTCATTCCCAATTTACTAGAAAGCTTAACCATCTTGATGACAACAATATCTTATTGAAGGGAACACGATTCAAAACTGAATCATATCTTCCAACAACTTGTTTCTAAAGGTGTATGATCTATCTTTGGCAGTCCATGTGTTCTTGTTTGTTTATGGATTAGATTTCATCACTAATAAAGATTTTTTTGCAGAGTCAAGTGACAACATTTTTATGGAAAGCTGATCCAAATCTTTAGCTTCAATTTTCCTTTGTTGTCAGAGTCTTTTTATATGGTTCTCATCAGAGACTTCTAAGTTTGACTTTGGTCCCACCCTCGCAGGGGTTTGTAAAGAGAGTTCTGATTTGCATCTTAGAATGAAGTTAATTTAAAAATCATATTTCTGATTTTAGTTCACATGCATATCTTAATGATATTGTTCATATTTTGCTTTTATTCTTGTGTCTTTTCCTGTACACACTTATGCATACCTTTTCTTCTTCTCTTTTTCACAGTTACATATAACATATAAAATCAACCTTAGTCCCTAGTACACATTACTTGTGGATTAAGAGATTGTTTTGAATTAAAGGCTATAAACTCTGGGTAACATCCCCAACTATCTTGCTTTAGCCTAGGAAGATTTGAAAATGATTGAGTAAGTTTCTTTATACATTTTCCTCAACATTTATTTGGCGACCATATTGGGGATATCTTCCATATCTCTCTGGTTGATTGTATCACAATTATATTTTATTTTTTTGTTTTGTCTGATTACTCTTTGACTGATTGTTTCCAGTACAATGTTTGTTATGAGAAAACCCAATATTGGAAATGGTCTTGATGACCAAACCATCATTACATTGACTTTATTCAATACTATTTTAGAAACTGCTAGTACTCATGATGAACTTGGATGCTCCTGGGAAGTAATTGAAAGGGACATAAATATTTGTGAATGTTGGGAAGCAAGGAAAAGGCAACCCATAAATCAACAGTAACCTTTCCTCTTACGTGTTTAATATTTTTTGTTTTATGTCCTCTAATTCTCGTATTTCTAGAAGAAGAATAGGATTGTTCCTGTAATGATCTACGTCATTACGACAACCATTCTAGTGATAGGTGCAATTTTTTTTTTTGCGTTAAGGTGTGTGAGCGCGTGTAGAAGTAATGACATATTTGACTCTACGTCGCCACTCGACGACCAACAAGACGCAACCACGACAAAAGTAAAACTGATCACCCGCCCGTCCTACCCTGCAAGGTTAGGACCTCCAGGACACATAATCAACGCTCAAGCCTAGGTTCCCATCGTCTTTAACCATTTAAGGTCTCAGGGATGGCGACTGTTCTGAGGAACATGGAGGTGTCTACATCGTGCCCGACACAACAGACCAAGCAACTTAATTGAAGACAATCAAGTACGACATAAATAAGAAGAACAAATACCTCCCTTACGGAAGGCGCGTGACAAGAGGACTCCGACACAGAACCCAAATTCAACATCTTTTAAAAGAATCAACAACCCTTATTTTCTACCTCGGAGTAAATTATGGTACGTAAGTCAAGCTATTGCGCCACATAAATATTATTAATAACAATAAAATTTTGCAAAAACCCTCTCATGAAATATTAACGCCTTCCATCTATATCACCTATTTGGACCATGATTCTGTAATCACCATACCTGATGTATGCTACAACTACCCAAAATTATAATGATCTTGACAAGATAACAAATTTTAATTTCAACAGGAGGAGCCTTCTGTGCAATGTCATTAAAATCAACCTCATTTATAATGCAAATACCATCACTTCCATAAGTGTCATCATAATTGGAAGTAACTTGGAACATCATAATTTTAAAGGCAATCTTAAAATACTAAAATTAAACATATTCATAATTTTAAATGGCAACCTAAAAATACTAAAATTTAACATATTCACAARTGTCATCAACACTRGAAGTAGCACTAGAACATCATAACTTTAAAGGCAATCTTAAAATACTAAAATTTAACCYGACAATACTTAAGGGCTATATTTGGAAGGGACATCTCTCATTATTAAATAAGACATTAATTCAAATAACCATTAATTATGTTAATGTTTGGAATAATCATCATAAATAAAGGAACATTAAATTGGAGAATATCAAAATGCATCCTAGTCAAGATGGCAATCTATAAAAGTTAAAATTGAAAAAGATAATAAGAAAGGGCAATCTAAATTAATAAAATTTATTGACAAACGTAAAAGGCATTATTKCATATGACCTATCCATAGTTAAATTAACAGCAATAGAATATAGCAAATAGTTAAAGATTTCACTATTTGGAAAAGCATCTTGATTATAGGAATCAACAGAGTTATATCAATCACTACTTGAAATTACAATATATACTCCCTAATTAAATAAACAATCTATATTATAATAGAATTTAAAAAGGACCATGACCACTATCCACTTTGCTATTGTCATTAAATTAAGATGGCCATCAATGTTAAGGATAAAAATATGTATGAGAGCCGATAGTTAAATATTTCACTACATGAAATAACATCATGGTTATCCGAATCATTACTCAAAAAATACAACGTACTTTATAAAATTAAAAACAATATAATAACATTAAATTAACCATTCAACGCCTACAATATTACTACAATTTTAATAAAGATGAATTTCCTTTGATTGTTATTTGTAACAGGGGACTTATCAAACTTGACTTATAACCTCGTAATGGCTTTCGTGTGACTTAGCATTATAATTGAACTGAGTGTGCTTTGTTACAAAAACTGGTAATTATATGGTTGATGACTAACTTAAGAATTAAAAATCTATGAGCCACATGGTGTATCAGATTGCAGAAGAATTTTCTTATTTACAGCTTGTGACCCTTAATTCACTAGAATTCCTGTTCCTTTAATTACACTTGATGTGCGTAAATTCTGCTCATTAATGATAACTAGCATTGGAAATGAACTAATCGTTACTTTTCAATACCATACAAGGTAATAATATAATCAAAGAGGTACAGGATAATTTAAAAAAAACTCAACGGAAACCTTAAGAGAAATCGGACTGTGGAAGGGAATCAGGCATTGCATTTAAAAGAAAAGCCTTTCAGTCGTAATTAATTAATCATAGATTACAGACGCCACCTGGGTAGTCGGTCCTGGGCAATGATGACAGGTTATCACATGCAGTAGCCGCTCAGAACAACAACATCTGATAACCACGTCCTTGTATAACGCAATAGCAGTGTGGTTAATAACGATAGAATTTATTGCATTCAACGAAATTAGGCATCAGCGTAAGGGAAAAAGGGAAAAGGTTATATTTACTTATTCATTGATACTGGTGGTTTCCCTACTCGTTTGCTGCTCTGTCACACAACAACCAAATAATCTGGCAGCCCGTCCACGCGGCAAAGCATACAGTCAACAACCGCGAGTTTTAAAACTGGGAATGCATGCCGCAGTTTAATAAGCAATGGCAGCTATCAACGCGACGTCTATCCGAGGGAAGATGGTGGCTCTGAAATTCTCCTAACAGAGTCATAGACAACCCCTTCTCCATACAGCACGCACAGCAAAGGAAGGGATACGAATTTGAATCCAAGGGAAGGGCGAAGGCAGCAAGGGGAAAAACGCGACCACAACGCAAGGAAAGACACAACGCACTTCCACGCAACCAAACACATCAAAGCAATGACAGAAAACGGGAAAAGGAAACGCAACAGCATGCATTAATGTAACTACACAGCTTGTTATCGCAGAGGTTTTAAAAATGCTCGGCCTGAGATATCATGCCGGATTACCATTCCCGATCACGCAGGGATACGCTCATCCGGTGCACATGTAGCAACACAGTGCAGGCACACAACGCCAATAAAATCGCAACAAGGAACCACCCTCCGTGATTAGAACGCCCACAAGAAAAATGGAAATAAACCCACCCGGCCACTCATACCAGAACTAAATGCACATGTACATTATAAACGCAATAGAAGCAATCTCTATAAGGCGAACTGCCCAAGTCTAGCAACGCGACGACAGTGAAAGGAAGCGAATGACAGTAAATAAAAACGAGAGACAGAGTTTCACCACAAGGGCAATGTATTATAAACAAGCTGCCCACCCAACAATTTCCCACTGTAAATCAAGAAACGCCCGTAATCCCACAAAAACGCAACTGTAAGAACTTCATGTGCATAGTAACACACCCATAAACTAATGCAACGAATCAACAGTCCAAATTCCATTCAAAATCCAAAATTCCCACAGAAATATCGGAGGAGGATATCTGGCAAGTGCCGGGGATCATCAATAATTCGCCTAGATAGGGTGCAAACATCAACGGAAGGCGCAGAGGAACAAGCATCCAATTACGAGATAAAGACCATCAGCCAGAGATGGGGCAGGGATTTCGGCAGGCGTGGGATGAAATTTACATTTAATCAACGAAGGACTCGGAAGATACCACAACGTTATAACCAATTTTTAGTTCCAGCTTACTCTTTCTATACTAAGCATATCTACATCATAAATCATCGTGCAATCTATTCTACTAGTTCCAAGAATCATACCGTAGCCTTGACGTCATCCTCGAATGCCGTCCTCGCGCTCCAAGCCGCTTCCCTCGCTCCGTGCCGCTTCTGCTTGCCGACCGTAAAAAGCTCACTGGTACCTCCCAGCCAACGCTAGGGGTACTTTGCTTCCCCCTTAGCCCCCCGAGCCGCAAAGGGGCCACACAAGAACCAGAGATAGACTAGCGTCTCATCTCGCCTCCACGGCTGAGCTACCACTCCAACACAGCTAAGATACACCCAACTCCTCACAAGAAAATCCGTCAAACCACAATTCGGCAGTGTAACGTTACACTAACCGTTCCCCCTTTCTTCCTTCCTTTCCCTTTCTTTTATAGAAAAATCGGGACTCACCTACTTTCCTAATTATCAATTAATTAATTTTTAATGACAAACTCCTACACAATCTCCGCCGTCCAAGTGTCACTCATCCCTAGGGTTCTCCAATAATTAAATTCTTTTTAATAAGTAAAAGACTAAATTCCCTCACTCCCCCAAAATCGCTCCTTAAATTTCTCCTAGGGTTCCTAGATCCTCTCTCATGCTTTTAATCACCTTCCTAAAATGAAGTTCTGAAATTTAGTAATTCCTTTAATGCAGATTCCTTTTTGCTTTTTTTTACCCTAGGTCTCCTACTTTCCAAAATTTAGTTTCCTTATTCCAAGTTTTCTTATTTTGTATATATATATATTTTTTCCCCCCTCTTTTTTTTCTCCTTCCATTATTTATTATTATTATTTTTTTTGTTAAACCCCCAAATGATAAATGCGCTTTAACATTCTTTTCAATATATATAGACAAATATTTTTATTTTTATTTATTTTATTTTATTTTTTTTTTTTTTTAAATCAAGTTTTTATACTCCCCTGTTAAAAATTTTAATTCTCCTTTATAATTTACACGCCATGGGTTTCCTTAAATTAACTCCCTCATTACTTTACCCCCATTACCCTTTTAGAAGACTTTAATTAACACCTAGAAGGGTTTTAATTTATGCCTTATGTTTATTTTTGGAGGATCTTTTCTTAGGGCTGGTCAAATTATCTTAGAGATGTGTTAATCTAGGTTTGATTGAACAGGGCAACAATTTAATTAGGGGAGGCGTTGTAAGAATTTATCAGGTGCTACGATCTCAAGGTCATCTAGGTTGTCTCATCATCATCCTCTAAGCGACGTGCCCTTCAGGACGCACTACGTGCTCCAAGGGTGCCACTCGCCTCTATTGCTTCTGTCGCACGATGTGCCCTTCAGAACGCACCGCGTGCTCGAAGGGTGCCACTCGCTGACTTGTAATTCTTTGCGCGACGTGCCCTTCAGGATGCACCACGTGCTCCAAGGGTTCCACTCGCTGGCTTGACGGATTGGTAGACTCTATAACCCCTAGAGTCAACACTCCGCCAGGTGAATCTTGTGGGAGACTAATGGCTTTAAGGAATAAGCCCCCCGCCTTATTGCGTGCCCCTTAGAATCATCGTGAGCGACTGTCATAGTCTGCCCTCACGACATCGTGGATCCCCTCGAACTAGGTAATCGTTAACCTACAGTTCGAGCCACGACGAGAGTGCTAGTAGGTCGTGGCAGGGTTGCTGTCCACACCTCTCCCTCAATATCTCTGGAACTCGTGTGTGGCCCCTTTACTCCATATGTGAGTCCGGTCGGCAAGCTGTCGTCAGCCTACATCATCAACCATCATGTCAGATCATGTCGACAACACATCATAAAATCAATAGCATATCATCAAATCAAAACAATATCACCGTAATGAAACAACTCAAATATCCCACTCCCTGACTCAATCCAGAGTCCAAGGGAGTTCCACTGATGCCTCTGCATCCTCAAGGTCCGAAACCCTGCACACTCAATGAAACTGAGTCAGCAACACTTGTCTACAACAAGGTAGTAAAAACATCCTGTCATATAATTTAACGCATCATAATGAAGGAAAAAGTTTTATCATCATATAAATCCAGATCACTTGCGAGCAAGTGTCCTCAAAGAATAAGTTTGGTAAGTGCGCCAGAGCGGGATGTTACAGTTCCTTGAAGTTACTCCTATTTATGAAATAGGGAGGAGAAAGTTTGTTTTACAAGCGCAACAAAGTGCTCTTAGGTGAAACCTATCTGATTCTTCCATTTCATCTTCATCACCCATACCTTTCACCTTTAATATGATGTCCTCAGGTAGTGGTAGTGGCACCGAAGGTTCCACCTCCTCACAACCTTATGCTTCATCTATGATTGGTAGTATATATAGTCACCAAATACCTATTCAATATACTACCGATCCTCCAAAGGTCATTAAGAAATATGGGCTTTTCCAATTTGAGGAAGATGTTATAGCCACCCCCTGACACGTGTCTTCTCCCTTGAATCTCGCACCAGCCACCCAACCATTTCCAAAATTCAAAGATCACTTACCTAGGTTCTCTGGAAATGGTATCGTTACCACGAATGAACACCTACTATCATTTTATAACGCTTGTCATAACATAGGGTCTAATGATAATGATACTTGCATGCGTTTATTTGTCAATTCTCTTGAAGGGAAAGCTACAACATATTTTTTTGATCTCCCGCCAAAAATCATTACAACTTGGGAAGAATTGGTCTATTGGTTTAAGTCCACTTATGGACAACCCAAGAGTCTATCTTATCAGTTAAGGGAATACAACAATATTTCCTATAAATATGGTGAAACCATTAAGTATTTTAACCTTTGTTTCACCAAGCTATATAATCAAATTCATGAACTAATCCGTCCTCAAAATAAATCTATGTCCATGTATTATTATAATGTTTTACCTTCTCCTTATCGTCATAGACTTGAAGAAAAGGATATTAACAATATTGGTTCCGTCCTAAGGACTTAGTTATAATATGAAGAGAAACTTGAAAGGACTGGTCTTCCTAAGGGAGACTTGGTTAAGAAAACAAACATGTCTGTCATTCTACAACTCATGCAAGATATGAATAATAGTATGATAGCCTATGAATGAAAAGGAATTTCCCCTTCCTCTTCCCCTGAGGATTCTTCTTCTTCCCTAGCACCTTTTAGAATACCAATGAAATCACTTTTCATCCAAAGGCCATTATGACTTGCATTTTGTGTAACTTCTTTGAAGAAAATAATGATGAGAACACATGTGAAGTAAAAATAAATGCAAGAGATAAGATCTTTGGAAAAAGGCCCGATACCATGATCATTTTTTTATATTGGGTCAAACCAGAGGATGTTATGTTAGTCAATACCAAGAATAAATATTACACTACCAAGAGAAAATTTGATCTTCCCCACACTTCTTCCGCCCCAAGCTCATCTTCTCAAAATGTTGATACACAAACTGTCAAAACTTCAAGTGATCAAGGAGTATATTCTCCTCTTCCCTATTCTCATTACAATATCCTTAACCAATTGGCTAATATCAAAGTTTATGCTACCCTTTTGGACATGGTTTCCATCCCCAAACTATAAATATGATAGGTGTAAATAAATTTAGGAACCCTGTAAAAACCATGATATTTCAGTAAAAATCATGGATAAAATAGCTCATTGTTGCCTAATTGATGGCGGATCTGGTCCAAGTGTGATGTCTAAAATTATCATGGAAGAGATTGGCTTATCTTGTACCAACAAAAATTCTAGAAGCATACTCTCTTATAATAATTTGCAACAATCAACTATAGGTGAAATCAAGGATGTAACCCTAGTTTTGTGTGCACATCCTGAGATAAGGACGACTCTCAATATCCAAGTAACTGACATGCCGATTAGTAACTACTAAATTATTTTAGGAAGGGATTTTCAAGCCTTAACTAGTGGATACCTTTCACTTGATGGAACACATTTTTCTGTCCATCGAAATGGAAAGAACATTGTAGTTCTTAGGGAGGGAAGAATTTCACCTTATATAGAGAGTGTCACTCAACCCAATGTAAATTATCTTGAAGAAGATTTAGGGGTGTACTCTATATTTTCCAATGAAGGTGATACTATACTTAGACCAATTGATTTTGATGATGGCACATGGCACATGCATTTTGATGGCTCATCTTCTAACAAAGGTAATAGAGCTGACATCATTCTATATTACCCTATAGGAAAAGTTCACAATTTCTCTTATAGGTTGGAATTTTCTTGTACAAAAAATGTTGCTGAGTTTGAGGCCTTATTGTTGGGCATTGAAAATTCATATAACCTTGGTTGTGGCCACCTTACAGACTTTGGTGATTCTGAACTTGTTGTGAACCTTGCACGAGATATTTATGTACCAAACAATAAGTTACTTAAGAATTATACCCAAGTTACTTGGATGCTGATTTCAAATCTATTATCATTTAACATCACTCATGTTAAAATGAAACTTAATTCAATGGATGATAGTTTAGTTGTTTTTGTGGATTTCCCTACTCGACATATTTTACCTCAAAGACCTGGTTGTATGTTCCAATCTCTATACCATCCTCAACTCCTTGAAAATGTAGAATCATGGCAAGTTTTCCCTAGTGATGAAGGTATCTGTTCTTTCATCCAAAATGAACCATTTAAGCCCAAATAAATCATCTCTGTTGAAGATGACAAATTTCCTAAAGGCTTGAATCCTCTTGAAATTTCATTTTCATCAAGTGATGTAGGGAACAAAGAAACACATAAAGAGGAGGAGTCAAAAAGGAAAATTAGTGATACCATTTCCTTGAATATTGGGACATCCGAATCTCCAAAGAACATTAAATTAGGTGCCTAATGTTCTGATGAAGAGAAAGCAAAATTCACAGAATTACTCCGTGAGTTTCAAGATGTTTTGTCCTAGTCATATGAGGATATTTGTGGTTTTGATCCTTCTCTCATACAACATGAAATTCCTATCAAGGAAGGGGAAAAACCAGTTAGGCAAAGGCAAAGAGCTATCAATCCTGTGCTTGAAGCCACTGTTAGGAAATAATTGGAAAACTTGTTGAAAGCTAATATAATCTTTCCAGTGAAGTATTCTGAATGGGTTTCAAATCTGGTCCATGTTTGAAAAACTACTGGTTAGATCCAATTATGTGTCGATTTCCATGCATTAAATAGGGAAAGTATTAAAGACGCTCGCTTGAAGGAACAAAAAGGTGGCTCAGATGGAATAATAACCCATCCTTGAGATGAAATTTGGGAACTATTTTTCCTACGCTCAATGTCTGATAGGAAATAGTAAATTTAGAGTCATTATTTTATAATTGTGGCCATATAGATGTCTTATTTCCATAGGAGTTAAGAACTGTGGTTAGCGCTGCCACCGAGGGTCGACTAAGGAAATATACGACATGGTTGGTGCTACCCTTCTTGTACTTGATATTCAAGTGGAATTGCTGCAGATATGTGGAACACTTTTGATGGTGGTCATTTTGTAACTTTACTTGTGTTTGCATGAATTGTAGAGGCTCGTGATTAGTGTGGATGATCGTTTCCTTCCCTAGAATGTAATTCTTCCACTATCAACATGTCTGCACAATGTATTACATCTCTTTGTCATAGGTGGGGTATCTCCGAACAAAATTAGATAGAGTTTCACTATGATAGGCTATTGAATTCACATGTTGAGTGAGGATTGCACTAATAGAATAATATGAAGCATCTGTCTCAATCCCAAATGGTCATTGTAGGTTTGGCAGAATGAGAACTGGTGTTGAGGAGAGGTGGGATTTCAGATCCTCTAATTCTTTTTGTTGGGGTGCGAACCAAAAACAATTGGCCTTTGTTCCACCCTTGGTCACTTGGCTTAGGAACCAAGCGATATGAGAGAACCCCAATACAAACCACAAGTAGAATTTAGCAAGGCCCAAGAAGCTGTAGAGCTCGGTCATTGTTTTTAGGGTCGACCAATCGTGGATGACTTGGATCTTGGATGGATCCACATGTACACCTTGTGCATCCATGATGTACCCCAAGTATTGGATTCTTTTCATGCTGAAGGAATACTTCTCCAATTTGGCATATAACTTGTGCTATCATAGGGTGCCCAATACCTGCTGAGTATGCTCCAAATGTTCCTCCCAATGTTTGTTGAAGATGATGATGCCATCCAAATATACAACCACACAGGATTTTGTGAATGACTATAATATATCATCCATCATCCGGATGAATGTGGCTGAGGCATTAGTCAAGACGAACTACATTACCAACCACTCAAAGAGGCCTTCTTTGGAATTGAAGGCTCTCTTCCACACATCAATGTGCTTAATTGACACCTAGTGGTAACTTTACTTTAGATCAATTTTAGTGAAAAAATTGTCTCCCTTGAGTTGATAGAGAAGATCACAAATCCGAGTAATTGGGCACTGGTTCTTGAATGTGATCTTGTTCAGGGATCTGTAATCAATAAAAAATTTCCATGTCCCATCCTTCTTTTGTATTAGAACAGTTGAGCTCCTGCAAGGTGAGGAGTTGGGTCTGATTTGGCCCTTCAAAATGAGATTTTGGATCTTGCATTTGATTTCTTCATTCTCCAGAACAAAACACCTATATATAGGGTTGTTAGGTAGAGGGGCACAAGGTGTCAGATGAATTGGGTTCTTTACCTGATAGTGTAAATACACCCCAGTAGGCAAGGAGAATACATCTTTGTACTCCTTGACTATTCCATCCGCTTGTTGTTGTTGGGAAGAGAGACCCCATGAAAATGTTTTGGCGGTTGTAGTGACCTTCCATTCACCTTTCAATCGAGCCATACAGAGGAAAAATATCCCGGTCTTAGAAACCACCTTTCTACACTGCTTCAAAGAGATCAAAGAGACCACATTATTGGGACTGCCTCCTGTACCTTGTAGAGTTGATATTCTAAATTAATAATGACACTACATGGCCTAGATTCATAAATAACACGATGTTTCCACACATATGGTTGTCTTAGAAAATCATCACAAAATTCAAGTGGGGAAACATCACACAATACCTCATCATTGAAGGGTTTGATGTCATAGTTTAGGTGACATTGTTGGCTGACGCGGATGTCCCATCCCTGGCTAAGCCAACCGATGGTGTATGGTTGAGGATGTTGTGTAGTTGTCAAGTTAATCCTCTTGAAAACATCTACTAATATCAGGTTCTTATGGATACCTATTTCAACAACGAAATGGAGTGGGGTTCCCTTCACCCACATTTGTGAGTGGAAAAGATGTTCCCCTTCTTCAGGCTCCTCTAGTTCCTCTAGATGGAATTTTGTGGTAGCAATGGTGACACTAGGTTCTACATTAATGGTCTATCTTCCTTTTTCTAGATTGGAATTAGATTTTGAGTCAGCATTTGACCCTGGGGATTTTGTCTTAGCCAACAACATATTTTTGGAGTGACATTCATCAGTATTGTGCTAAGGGATTTTATGGAACTCACACCATTTCCAATGACCTTCTTTGAATTCCCATTAGACTTCTTTGTTGGTGGATTGGGATGGTTATCCTGGGGTTGGACAATCTTTCTTTGTCCTTTGGCATGGGAGTCAGGGCCACCCTTAACATACTTTGGTTGTTGTCTATTTTCATATTCAAACTCCCGCTTGTTCTGTTGCTTGAATTTATGCTCAATTTTGACAACATATTGATAAGAGGATCCCAATGACAATATGTCCATAAAATCTATTTTGGTTTTGATGTATCGGTGTAGAGCCCCACAATATTTTAGGACCATATGCTACTTGGAGTGTTTGATACCTGAATTGGTGCACAAGGTATGGAATGTATTTGTGAACCCCGACACTGTTTGGTCCCTCTCTTGGCACAGTGTGGTCCATCTCATGTACTGGTCATCATAACTTCCAACATGGTAATATTGTTCCTTGAGGGAATAATAAAAAAGATTCCCAAGTGGGTCCTAACCCAAAAATCCCAAACTCATCCTCGATATGTTTCTCACAGTAAGTCTCCCACCAATTGTAACATCTCGCTCTACTGAGCACACTATTATTGACTTATTCTTTGAGGACACTTGCTTGCAAGTGATCCGGGTATGGTACCTTGTGATTTCATTCAGATTTTGGGTTAAATATGATGAGTTTGAGGTGTTATGGCTTATTGATTATATTGATGTATATGTTATATTGACATATTCTTTTGACAAGTCGTCTTGAGTGTGCAGGACACATGGTAGGTTAAGGATGTTGATGGAATTGATTGATTCCCTTGGACTCCGGATTGAGTCAGCAAGTGGATTGCATCTATTGATTACTTCATTTCATGCACATATGTTGTATGATTTATGTATATGAAATTATTGACAGTGTTTTATCAGTGGATGCAGGATTGGCGATGCTTGCTAATATGACTCACATAAGGAGTAGAGGGGTCATGCACATAAGCCAAAAATTGAGGGATAGGTGTGGCAAAGTCCCTGTCACAGCCTACTAGCACTCCTATCATGGCTCAAATTTTAGGTTAACGATTACCTAGTTTGAGAGGTCCACGATGTCGTAAGGGTGGACTGAGACAATCACTCACAAAGATTTCTAAGGGGCATGCAATAAGGAAAAATCCTTATTCCTTAGAAGCCCTTAGTCTCTCACAAGGTCGATCGAGTGGAGTATTGACTCCAAGGGTCAGACAACTTCCAAAAATAGTCTAATACAAGTGGCACTCTTGTAGCATGAAGGTGCATCTTGAAGGGCATGCCATGTATTTTAAAACTTGAAGTCAATAAATCTAGGTGGCCTAGAAAACATTGAATTATTTATAGCTCGTTGGATTGAATAATTAATTAAATGATAGATTATTAGTTGAGAAGCCTAACAAGAGTCAAAGCCTAAGTCTAATATTTGGCCTAAGTCTAAGTTTAATTTGGGGACTAATTAAAATATTAAATTAGGATAAATCAAATTCTAGGAAAAGGTGGTAAAATATAAAGACTAGATAAAATGAACATGGGTGCATGAATTTAATAAAAAGGAATTTTTTAACTAGAAATAAATAATAACTTGAGAGGTTGGATGTACATATAATAGAATCTAGATTCAAACTACACTAGTCTAACTAGAAGAAGACTCCTAATTAAACTCTATCTAAGGTATAGTTAGGAGACACACCTTAAATGAGATTCTAGGGAACAAAGGGACACCTAGGAGTGAAAATAGGAACACATTGAGGAATGTGAGGGAATTTGACCTTTTTAATTAAAATAAAATTGGTAATTGCTGGTGTGACTTGGGGAGAATGTGACAAATGTTTGAGTGAGAAATTCAAATTTAAATTAACTAAAAAGTTAATTATATGTGCATAAGGACATGTGTCAAGGAAGAAAAGTCTATAAAAAAAAATTCTAGAGAAAGGAAAAGGATCTGATTTTTATGACCATGGCTATGTTGCCAAATTTTTATTAGACTGTGTTTTACTTGTGAGATTTGGGATACCAATCTTGTAAGGGAGTGGAAACTCTTCCTTGCGAGGGCAAGTCTTGGAGCTATATTGTTGGTTTTTATGTGTGTGGCCCCTTTGCAACTCGAGGGGCTAAGGGGGGAGAAGAGTACGCCTAGCGTTGGCTGGGAGGTATCGACGAAGTCTCTAGGATTAGAAAGTGAAGGAAAGGAAGGAGCGCAAGACTTGAAGGCATCTTCAATACACAACATTCCTTGGTGTTGGTATTTTATATCCATAATTTATTCATAGTATTAGTGTAGTTTTAAGTTAGACTGTTAGAGCCACTATACATCACTGGAAGTATAAATGCCAAATTCTACAACTTATGTCAACAGATAATAGTTATAATGGTTGTATTCTTTAAATTTCTCTGAATTTCAGATATCCCCGCAACCCAAATTGAATGGCTTGATTTTCATAGTATATCTTATCTTATATTGGTGCATGATCTATGTTTTAAAACTCATAGGTTATTCATTTTGAAGTTGTATGGTCAGAGTTTAGTTGAAATTATTTAAGGACATTATTGGTGTATTTATCTCTGGTAAATTGTGGAGTCAAGGCCAAATTTTTGTGTTCGTGAGTTCTCGGTTGGAAACCTCGTCGAATCCTAAATTAATTAATTCTGTCGAAACTTTGTTGCTTTATACTCTCAATGCAATTTTGTATCGTGGAAATGTCTATGGAAATTGTCTTTCAATTGATGGTAATATGGATTCTATTGATTTTGTCGAAATTCTATTGTAATGAGTTATATGTTGAATTTCATTTAGCTCTTGAACAATTCTTACGAAGAGATTATATCAAATTGTAATTTATATCCAAATTTTATCAAACTCCCCATTTAGTCAATGGTAAATTTCAATTCTATCGAAGGATGGATTCTCAATGGTTTTGTTTGATACAAAATTATTGTGTTCTCTGATTTAGATTCTTGGTTAACCAAATTTATAAGTAATGAGGAATATTTTTGCTATAGTGCCTTAATTCCAAACTTTTCAGATCTTGGAATGTTTGTGTAAAGGTCTGCAGACTTATATTTTTACTTACTTTATTCTTGGGTGTTATCCCTTTTTCTTAACAAGTTAGGCATATGACCAAGGCTAGAACCTAGTGCTTGAAAAAGGGTGTTATTCGGAGCTCCGAGACTCCGGTGCTCCAAAGTTTTTAAAACTTAATTTAATGGTTGATGAAGATTCTCCTTATGCGAGAATTTGTAGTGGAGATTCACTCTAGAACTCCATACTTTGGGGTTTTTCCTCTGCTTACACTTTTGAAACTGTTTCACCTCGATTGTTGAACCTTCAAAGGGCTCATATATCTGATAGTTTACACTCCTCATTCAACAGTTGTCATCCACTCCAGAGTTTGGAACTCTGAGAGTTTCTCACTTAGTAAACAATAACCCTTTTTCCTTCAGAGTGCCCAACTTCCGAACCAACGAAGGACCAAGACTCATAGATCTAATGGTCCTTGATCAATAATTAGATCAATGGATAAAATTTACTCTGGGAGTTCGAAACTTTGGGGTTCCTTAATCCTTAATGATTACTTCTTAAATTAGTCGAAGATCCAAATCCTGAATAACTAAGGGATCAATGGTTCCCACACCTTGCTCAGATCTACAACCATAAGAAATTCTGTGGATCCGAGCTTCGAGAGTTTTAGCTGTTGCAACTCTCTTTCCATCTAAATTCATGAAGTCCAAACCCTTACATCTGACGGTCCTGGATTTACCAACAACATCAGTCAAGATTAACTTTGACTTCAGGTGTTTGAGACCTTTCACACTAAACAACTTCATCACCTCTCGAATGGTCGAATTCTAAATACTTGGATCTACAGACACATGCACTCAACGTTTAACAATAAGGATATTACTCCGGACCTCGAGACTCCTAGATATCCTTGACCTTTAGCTTCATGTCTCAATTTCTGCTGAAGTGTCGATTAACAGAACCACCGAAAAATGAAGACTCATATATCTGACAACTCTCGATCAATCGATAGATCTATGATTGTCTTTCACTCTGGGACTTCGGAGCTTTGGGGTTTCTTGACTCTCTCAATTATGAAACCAAACTCACCGAATTGCTGAACTTTTGCGGATCCAACGACTAGAAATCACTCACTGATCTACGGTGTAGATCACTTCGTAAATTTAGACTTTAGGGATCTCTAAAGGTAAACAAATCAGATCTACCAAAGAGAAAAATCCTGAAGGTCTTAAGTTTTTAATGAGTGCATATATTTTGTCTGATCATATGATCATGGGGAGTCTGACTCCTCATGATCAAACCCCGTCCACTGATTTTGTTTCAAGGGATTCAAACTCTTGATTTCCTCTCTTGAACTCTCCATGTTGTCCCTCCTGAGTTCTAGACTCTAACTGTTGAGTGCGCACTTGCGTATCCCCTCTGTAAAGTATGCACTGTCTCTCTTGAGCTTTGTACTTCCAAAGGTTATAACCTCTACACGGCTTGAGAGGGTCTTTGTGCACTTTAGGTGTTGTATCTTCTGAAATTTGGGCTTCAAGGATCCATCTACACACTTCTAGAGTTGACTCTGGAAGTGTTGCACCATGATACCAAAAGAGAAGCTTCAAGATTATTACAAAACTTAAACTCATTCTTAGAACAAAATTTTGCTCCACTGTAGAATCCTTCCATCACTGTATCAATTGGTTCACAAGGTGCATAATAATATTTTCTACTTGTGTTAATAGATTTTCTCTTATGTTCCTTCCTTTTTAAATTATGATGTAGATCAGATATCTAACTACTTGGTTGTACCCTATAGGGTGTCACACGTATTTGAGGAAAACTTAAGTAATTTGAAATGGTCACAAATGATAGATGGTTATTAAGGGACTCTACTTTTTACTATTAAGTTTCTGTCATGATTCTATTGAAATTCTTCCTGACCTTTAATTTAGTAAGATAATGAGTTATTTGTAATATCATACATTGTGTTATGAGGTGATGACTAAGATACCATATTCTCTATGTTATTTTGAAGAATTTGTAGAAATGAATGCTGATATTAATATTTGAACTTCAAAATAGATAATTTTTTGGGAATTAGATACTTCCTTGTTCCTCAAAACATTCGCTAGTCTTGAGACCTTAAATGGTCAAGATCAATCAGATGAATTCTAGACTTGTGTGTTGATTATGTGTCTTGGAAGTCCTAACCTTGCAGGATAGGTTGGGTGGGTAGTTTTGTATTTAATCTTATGTGATGTGGCAGATCCTTCATGCTTTAAGTAGTATCTAAATCTAGTTGTGCAATGGAAGGAAAGAAATAGTTTGTGCATTATTGATGTATGTTACTATGTTGTTTCTCTTGTTCTAATGATGTTTAAAAAAAAAAAAAAAATCTATTATTGTTTCTCAATTTCTTATATGACGTAACAAAGGGGTTGTTACACCAATATTTGAAAAGAGGAAGGGCCTTAAGGAGCACAAAGGAGTTTTTTTCACTATTGGAAAAATTGTGGACATAGAAATAACCCTTTAGCAGATTTAAACATTTTTTTGAAGCGTCAACATCTATTTGGCCTTCAAATAAAGGAATATCAAAGTTAACTTGTACCTTGAAAGGATTCAGACCTCTAAAGTGATGTTTGGTTGAAGGTGCCTCCATTTTTTCTAGAAAATATCAAAGGATTTGGGTGAAACTATCCATCATGTTGTTCCTGTATCGCACGAGTGATTCCTTGAGAAACAATTTCAAAGAATCTCATGTCCTGTCGCACCTCATTTATTCCACCATGGAAGGTCACTTTGGTGTGAGAGAAATTTTTTCTTCGAGAGATACAAGCTGGAGACCCAACTCTCTATACCCTAACCTTGTTGGGGACATGCACTGAGGACGACAAGGAGCAGACCGCTTTGATACCACTGATACAAATTATTTTAGGAACGATATGAAGAAAGAGATAAAACAAATATATAGCAAACAATTACACAGATATATGGAAAGGAACATAGTAATATAGTAAAGCTTAGATTCTATTAATAACTGTATGAAATACAAAAGACAGGAAAATACAAAAGCACACAAGCTAGCTAGAATGGTTGTAGCTTATCTTTGAGAAGAGGTGTGTCTACTACTCTCATTCACAAGAAGTTGGTTACAATGATGCTCCAAAGGATTTTTTAACATAAATCATAAACGAGAAAACCATAAACATCCAAAAACCTAAACCTAGGAGATGAAGCACCAAAATTCATGTGGGCCTCGATGGGGTAAGACGTTGGTACATCAACTGCCTGGGGTCGTAAAATTTTCATATGATCTGCATTTTAGAAGAACAATAACATGTTGGAAAGGCCTATCCGACGAATACACATTTTTCCATCACACTTTGACTCCTTTTCTAGTGTGACTGTGGTAGGCCCAAAAAACGTTGTTTAGGGCCTCAAAATGACCCCATAAGTTTAGGACATGAAATGATCTGGATTTATGAGAAGAACGAAAGGAATAACATACTGAATATAATAACATAGAGATACAGAGAACAAAAACATATATCTAGTGAACAATAACTTTTATTGAATAAATAAATGTTAAGAACCAAACATCAATATAGCATAGAAAAACCTCAGGAAAAGTGCTCAATGCCTTGAAAAAGAGATAATTTCAGATAATAAGCCTCTTCGAGGGGGCAACCTCCTTTTACCCCACTTAAATGTTCAAGTACAAGATGATTCAAAATGAAAATGTCTCCTTGGTATATATAGGAGACTAGGAGGTATAATTACAACTAATGGCCTAAAGATGACATAAATAAAATAACATTACTAATCTAATATGCCCCAATTAAGGGGTACTGGGCCAATATTAGGGCTTAACAATAAAATAGGCTGAAACTGTAAAATTGCAGAACTAGAAACAACTTGCTTGAATGGTGGTAGCTATCTATGGGAAGAGATGTTTCTTGCTATGCACATCCGCCTAAGAATAATGATTAAAATGAGGCTCTAGACGCCTTTTTAACATTACTGATGAATGGAAAAACCCTAGAAATCCAAAAACCTAACCCTAGGAGATGAAACACCAAACATTATGTGGGCACTGATGGGTAAGCTAGTACCTCAACTTCCTGGGGTCATAAATTTTGTATACGACCTATGTTTTAGGTGCGTGATATCCCATTGGAAAGGTATTTTTGAGAACTACACATTATGCCATCAAATTTTGACTCCATCTACAATTTGACTATGGAAATCCAAGAAAAAACTATTTAGGGTCCCAAAACGGCCCTAGAAGTACATAAAGATATACTAACATGAAAACTTCCAAAATAAGCCGGTTGGATTAGGTGGGAAACCACCAATATCCACCTGGAAGTTGTGTAGGGATTCAGAAAACCCTGAAAGTGTAGAATCCACAATTACATAGAATTATAGAAGAACATGTTGAACTAAAAAATGTCAAGAGGAGCCAGTTGGAATAGGTGGGTCGCCACCAATATCCACTTGGATCAGTCCTCCCCCCTTAGGAAACAATGGTCTCCATTGCGTTGAGTGCCCCCATCAAATGAGAAAACTTCTACTTAATTTGGCCCCGGTTGAGACACTTTCCTTGGTGTAGGAACCACCCTGCCTTGACAACCCGATCAAGCTAGATCCTCTGCTGGAGAGTGGACTTGACCTGTGTTTCTACTATCTGATTATTGGATTCTTGTTCCATGAAGTCAGGGTTGAACTCTATTGGTGTCAACTATTCTTTGATCTTTGAGGTGTCCAATAATGGTGGAAAATATGGCTGAAGGAGGTCCACATTGAACATTGGGTGCAAGCCAATGAAGGGTGGAGTGTTGAGCTCAAAATCATTTCTACCCACAACCTTGGTGATAGTTTAAGTCCCATATCAAAGTGGGTGAAGCTTTTGATGGGTCTCTATAAGGCGCTCTTTCTGCAAATGTAACCATACCTTGTCTCCCACCTGAAACTGGTGTTGTACCTGACATTGATCATGGTGCTTCTTGTGCTTAGAATTGGCTTTCTGTAAAATCTCATGGACTTATTGGCGGATGTGATGGATCCACTCAATGAATCTAGTGGCTTTGTTAGCCTCATACTGAACATGGGAAGATTCTTCCTTTGTGGTTGCAAGAGGTAGTACAACATCAATGGGACCCAAAGGATTGGAATCCTACCCCTACCTAAAATGGGATATGGCCATTGGAGCTATGGAGAGCCTTTTTGTAGATGTGATGAACATAGGGAATATTATCATCCCATGTACACAGATGGTTAGGGTTGTACATGCATAGGAAGTGAACAATCATTCGATTGACTACCTATGTTTGGCCATTGCTTTGGGGTGGGAAGAAGTTGATTTAGTGAGCTTAGTGTCCAATAGTGACCAAAGATTCGACCAAAATGTGTTGAGGAACTTGTTGTCCCAATCTGAGGTGATGGTCTGTGGTATCCCAAAATGGACCCACACTCACTTGAAGAAGAGCATGGCAGTATATTCTACTGCGATGCTCTTCTTGCAGGCTATGATAATGGCCATCTTCGAAAACTAATCAACCACCAAAAATACACAATAATTTCCATGCTTGGTGGATGGAAGGCCAGACATGTAATCCATCGAGATGGATTCCCAAGGCCTCTCAGGAGTAGGAAGAGGGGTGTATAAGACTTGATTCTTTATGGATGTCTTTGAAATGGAATAGGTAATGCAAGATATGATATACTTGCTGATGTCTTATCGAAGTTTTGGCCAATAAAAATGTTTCTGTAGAATGACCATATTTTTCTTGACGCCAAAATGTCCTGCCATCTGACTGTAGTGAGCCTCCCAAATCAACTTTGCATGCTCGCTTGTGGGAGCACAAAGGTGGCCCATATGGCATAACAGTCCATCTTGGATGTGAAAATCAATGACATTCTCTCTTGTACCCAAGAGATGATAGGTGGTGGTCAAGTTAGGGTCACAATGATAAACTTGGGGCCACTTAGATGCCTCATGCCCATAGGAATGGAGCACTGTGGTGAGTTCAAAAAGGGGAGGGTGAATGAGGCATTCATCGACACAATTTGTGATCCCTATTTTATACTTTATGTTGAGATGGAACTTTTGTATGTATATGGACCACTTTTGATGGTGGTCGTTCTGCAACTTCTCTTGTGTCTGTATGAACTACAGAGGCTTGTGATCATTGTCGATGATTGTCTCCTTTTCCATAATGTAATGTTTCCATTGACGACATTATTTAACAATGAGAGACATTTCATTGTCATAGGTGGGGTATTTCCAAACCATATCTGAGAGTGTCTCACTATGGTATGCTACTAGATGATAATGATGAGTGAGAATTGCATCGAAAACACAGTCAGAGGTATTGGTCTCAATATCGAACAATTGTTGCAGATCATGTAAGGAGAGTATTGGAGTTGAGCATAATTGATGCTTAAGATCATCAAATGCTTGTTGTTGTGCCTACCCTCATGAAAAATTTTCCTTGCCACCACCCTTGGTTACTTGGTTGAGGGCCCATGCAATATGGGAGAATCCCAACATGAACCTTTGGTAGAAGTTGGCAAGTACCAAGAAGATTGGAATATTGGTTAGTGTGGTCGGGGATGGCCATTCATGAATGAATTGGATCTTAGCTAGATCCACATGTATCCCATGCTCATCAATAATGTATCCCAAGTATTGGACCCTGTTCATGCCAAAGGAGCATTTTTCCAAGTTGGCATATAGCTTGTGCTTCCGCAAAGTGCCCAAAACCTATTGAATATGTTGCATGTGCTCCTCCCAAGTTCTGTTGTAGATGAGGATGTCATCTAGATATACCACCGCAGTACAGTTGGTGAAGGGTCTGAATACATCATCCATCAATCTCATGAAAGTTGTTGGTGCATTTTTTAAGCCAAAGGGCATGACCAACCATTCAAAGAGACCTTCTTTAGATTTGAAATTTTTCTTCCATACATCAGTTGGTTCGATGGGAACCTGGTGGTAGTCAGACTTTAGGTCAATCTTGTTGAAGAAATTCCCCCCTTGAGTTGGTCAAGAAGGTCATCAATTCAGGGAATTGGGTACCAGTTACTGACTGTGATTTTTTTTAATGCTCTGTAATCAATGTAGAGCCTCCATGTTCTGTATTTATTCTGCACCAACATAATTAGGCTTCCACAAGGGGAGGAGATAGGTTGTATTTTCCCCTTTTGAAGCAGCTCTTGGATTTGGTACTTGATTTTGTCATTTCCATCAATGACCAATGATAGACTAGTCCATTAGGAAGCAGGGCACCAGAGGTTAGATCAATTGTATGCTTGACTTGGCAATGTGTTGATACCCCATTGGGTGAGGAGAATATGTCTATGTACTCTTCCATGATCCCGTCCACTTGATTCTGCTGCAAAGAGAGGCTCTGTGTAGAGGCCACAACTGTGGCGACGAACTTCTATTCATTTCAAGCACGGATCACAAAGAAGACAAAATTCTCGGTCTATGAAATGACCTTACTGCATTTCTTAGTAGATATTAAAGAAATAGTAGTAGGCGGCACTACCTCTGGTACCCTGTACAATTGTATACCCAAAGTAATAATAACATTGTAGGGTCTAGGCTCATACACAACATGTCCCTTCCACAAATATGGCTAGCCTAAAATAACATCAACAACTTTAAGGGGATAAATATCATACAATACCTTGTCTTTGAAGGGCTTGATGCTATAGGGAAGACACTACTGTTGGCTAACACAAAGATCTCTTCCTTGGGAAGCCAACTGATGGTGTAGGGTTGTAGGTGCAATTTTATCGACAGGTTCAGGCACTTGTTAACCTCTACCGAAATCAAGTTCTTCTAACTACCTCTATTGACAATGAAATGTAGCGGAGTTCCCTTTACCCACATCTATGAGTGAAAGAGGCGTTCCCCTTCCTCTAGCTCTTCTAGTTCTCTTGGTTGGAATTTGATGGTAGCAAAAGTGCCATTGGGTTTGACATTGATGATCCGATTCTAACTTTATGGATTTGATCCAGAGTTAGAATATGCCTCTAACTAAGAAGCTTTCAGCTCGACCACTAATGACTTCTTGGAGAAACAATCTTCGGTGTTGTGCCAAGGGATTTTATGGTATTCACACCATTTTCCCATGTAATTATTCGACTTCTCATTACCCTTCTTGGGTTGTGGCTTGGACTAGTTGTCATGAAAGCAACCATATTTTATTTGTCCCTTGTTTTTTGGGTTGGGGACACCTTTCCCCTGCTTCAACTGTGAGGATTTTGAAGATCCAAACTCTCACCTCTTTTGCTTAAATTTCTGCTAGATCTTGAAAACATATCTATAAGCCGCACCTAATGATGCGATGTCCAAAAAATCCATTTCTGTTTGAATGTATCTATGCAAACAACCATGATATTTGAGCACCATATTTCGTTCAGAGTCTTTGATACCCAATTTGGTGTGCAGGGTATGGAAAATATTGGTGAAATATGGTACTTTCTGGTCCCTTTCCTGACACAGAGTGGTCCATCTTGTGTACTGGTCCTTATAGCTTCCAACAGGGTAGTACTATTATTTAATGACATCCTTGAAAGAATACCATGTGGGGGCAACCACAAATATTGTTGAGTCCTCTATGGCCCTTTTCTCAGAGTAAGTATCCCACCATTTCTTAACATGGGGAACGACCTTGAGGAGTGAAAAAGTAATCTTTTCCCTATCAAAAAAATTGTGGACCGAAAAATACCCTTCAAGCATATTCAATCATTTATTTATAGCATCTGCATCTATCGATGCTTCAAATAATGGAATAAAAAAAATTAATTGTACCTTGAAAGGGGTTGCATGGCCGCTTGATGAAGATGTGTCTCATGTGGGTAGCCGCCAAAGGATTTGTGCAAAGTTTTCCATCATTTTGTTCCTTTGTCACATAAGGGATTCCTCGAGCAACATTTTAAAAGGGTCTCCTGCTCCATCATCTTTATTCTTGTCCCCCATGGGTTGTTGTTGGGCTTGACGTGGCCTAACTTGCAAAGGCTCGACTGGTTAGAGTCCCAAATTTTTATACCCAGATCTTGTCAAGGACATGCACGGAGAAAAATAAATGAAGAGTAGACTGCTCTGATACCACTAATCCATATTTATGAGTGGAACTAAAGGAATAACATACTGAATACAATAACACAGAGATACGAAAAACAATAACAAATATCCAATGAATAATAGTTATCTCTAAGAAGAGATGTGGCTTGATACGTGCATCTTTCCGAGCAAAATGATTACAATGAGGCTCTAGAGGCCTTTTTAACACTACTCATGAATGTTAAAACCCTAGACATCCAAAAACCTAACCCTAGGAGATGAAATGCCAAAAGTTATGTGGGCCCAATGGGTAAGTTGGTACCTCAACTTCACGAGGTCTAACTTTTGTATACAACCTCCATTTTAGGCACGTAATAGCCCGTTGGAAAGGTATTTTTGAGAACTATACATTATGCCAACAAACTTTGACTCTGTCTACATTTTGACTATGTCAAGACAAAAAAAACTATTTAGGGCCCCAAAATGGCCCTAGAAGTACATAAAGATTTACTAACATGAAAACTTCCAAAATAAGCGAGTTGGATTAGGTAGGTGGCCACCAATATCCACCTAGAAGTTATGCAAGGCTTTATATAGTCCCAAAAGTGTAGAACCCACAATTACAAAGAATTACAGAAGAATGTGTTTAACTAAATACTATCAAGAGGAGCCAATTGGAATAGGTGGGTGGCCACCAATATCCACTTGGATCATGAAAATCTAGAAAAAAAAATCCAAAATGGAAATTGGGCTTTGAGCCAATGGAATAGGTGGGTGGCCACCAATATCCACTTGGATCACTCTTTAACATTGTGATAAAAGTGGAAAATCCATGCTTTCATGCATTCGAGCTTGATTTGTAAGAAAATATATTGTTCTATACATTCAAGCATGTGTGAGCTCCTCTTTATTAACTATGGTAGGATGGTATGACATAGACTGTGTGGTTTTTATTCTTGGTTTTGTCCTTTGTTTTTTATGGTTGTCTGAATTTTTCCTCATTTTAGATGCCACGAGGTTTTTGGAGTAGCCTCTTTATCCTTCTGATTTCTTGCAGTGTAATTCTGTCAGTTGATGGGATTTGGTTTAAAAAACCAAGATTTGGTACAATACATAGGGGGCCTTCAATGAGGCATATTCCTTTGTATTCCTTGGTTGTGGATTAGAAATTCACAACCAGTTGTTGGTTGGATGGAATGAGATGTAGTACTATCAAATTTCGTTTTGTCAATATTTAATCCTTTTATTTTATTGTTTCAAGGAATCATTATAGGATTGGAGGATTCATTCTGGTGTTTCCAAGTCTTGGTGATGCCTTTGGAGGGATTTAAAAAATTCTCATAGATGGGAGTTTCTTTGGGAATTTTTTGGGTAAAATATGGAGTTTTTTTCATAGTTGTTGGGTGTGCATTGATAGTTGGAAGTTTTCCTTTGGATATCACAAGACCCTTGTTTTGTATTTTAACATCCCCAAGTAGGTAGTCATTCTCCAAGTATTTCTCTTGTGGAGACAATTTGGAATTTATTTAATGGCTAATCCCCACAACTATCCTAATCATGACTCAATATGATGATGTGAATTCCATTGCGATGGCGTTTAAGAGAATGTTCCTTTAACTATGGGAAGGTGGGAAAATTTGATAAAATAATAGAATCATAATTATGCAAGAGATTTAAAATATACGAGAAGACAAATGATCATGATGAATTCCCAATTTGAGAAGAAAAA
Organism: Picea engelmannii; assembly: GCA_009831015.1. NCBI lineage: Eukaryota > Viridiplantae > Streptophyta > Pinopsida > Pinales > Pinaceae > Picea > Picea engelmannii. Next base: position 497,244 of record ML786425.1, read on the forward strand.
AAGGAAAACAATTATCTTGGAAGTAGGGGAAGAAATTAATGGAGAGAAGTTGGAAGAGGAAGAAGGTGAGATTTGAGAATTGTAGGAGAAAGTGTGGCATATGGAGTTGGAGAAAAAAACTAAGGTTTGAAGAGATGAAAATTATGCATCCGGAAAGGTTTTAGTAGGTTCCTTTAGACAAGATCAAGAAACTACTATGGAATAATACATTGTTTAATAACACTCTAATCATGCAAGGAGCATAGACCCTTTCTATTCTATCTTTAATTGTAGGAAAAAAGAAGAATGCACATTGCAAGTATGGTAGAAAAAATGTTTAAATTTGTTGATGTTTTTTAATACTATATTTTTTATTGGTCAATATGTAAGGTTTTTCACAAACCAAATAGACAATAGTAGCACTAGAAATTTGAAAATAGGGTATATAGGTAACTATTATCAACATATTTTGAACTTTTTGGAGGTGTTTCATACAAATTTTCTTCCTTTTGTTTGTATTAAAAATATGGATGGAGCTCCCCTTTTTATTTAATACAAAAGTAACCATTTATGTAAAGTAAATAAAAATCCAAAGGATCAATAATCAACATATGGTGAAATAGAGACACATCATCACAAGAACAATAATATTGAAATTATAGTGGGGAATAAACTCCGCTAAAAAAATAGGCTCAAATCATCATCTTCAATACCAACTTCACTAAGCTCAAATCATCATCGTCTTCAATAAGCTCAAATAATGTAGGGGTTTTGATAGTGTCCCCAAATCCATACTTGTGGGACCACAAATGCTACCTAATGACCACCAATGTAGGTTATAACCACTAGGACCATAAACCAAAATTATATTAAATATTCCGACATGCCAACACATACACTATAAGAATTATGTTTCAAGTTTTATCTCAACTAGTAGAAAGGCCAATAATAATGTTCATACAAACTATTGAAAACTAGGCTATGGTATGAAAGACTTAGCATGATGGAATATTTTTGCTAGATATATTTGTTTCACCATGTTTCACTTATTTATGGTGGTTCTAATGTTAGAAATGTCCAACTAGCATCACATGACATGGTCGAAAATCAAACTCATTATTGTGCATGGGTGTAAATTTATCATGTTAGTTATATAAATTTATTTTTCTACCACACACACGTATGTGTATCTCTTTCATATACATTTCCTTGTTATTAAATAATATGCAATCTATTTGATTCATGAAATTATTTTTTCCATGAAGGTAATTCTTTGTTTTCTAAATAAAAATGATAATATGAATTATACTAGCAAAAAGAGAATTCACATCCACATTTATTCAGTTTTCAGTTTTTCTTTCAAGACTGGACAACTATGTATTGATATTCAAGATTTAATATTCAATATTTAACCCCTTTTACTCAATCTAAACATCTAATTTCAACTATGATTGGCCAATCCCATATTATAATTAGATAATTTACTCTTTCTAAAGATGTGATTTATGGTGTTGCTTCTCATAGTCACAGATATTGACTAATCACATGCTTAAATTTTTTCTCTGTATGTATGTCCACTAAATCAATGTCCAATTGACCGAGTAGAGGCCACAATAAAACTAATTCTCTATCTTCCTATTTTATGGGAAAAGGGTTTATTTCCCTTTGGATATATGAGTTTCTTGATATGTAACACCTCTTCATTATTCAATATGACGGGGTTTTCAATTGCAATAACCTAAAATGAGGGGTTAAATCTATTGGAATGCTTAAATTTGTGTTTGTTAAGATATTTAGATACTTAGGAGTTAATTAAGATCAACTTAGTCTAATGCGTTGTTAGATAAAAACGTGTTTCTTTATTATGCATTAGTATGAATTTATAGTTAGGTAATATGATGATCATGCTATGTTCCCCACAGAGTGTTTTGATAGCTCATGTTCTCCTAGATCTTAATGGCTACATTGATCCATGGATTAACACCCAATTTTTCCCCACATAGAGTGTTTTGACAACTCATGTTCTCCTAGATCTTAATGGCTACATTGATCCGTGGATTAACACCCAATTGTTCCATGATATCTATTTAAAGAGCATGGAGGGTCATTTTCCAATGATTGATTGTGAGAAACTCTCTTGTAAATATTTTTGTAATATTTTTATATTGCATTAGTAAATTGCTCCAAGTGGCCATGTTGGTTGGGGCCGTGGATGCTTCCATGTAGGGGTTTTACCATGCTAAAATATCAGTGTGTTTATATTTGATATGGTTATGTGAGTGGTTACTGAAGGTGTTCATACTCTATTGGGATACCTGTGTTGTTGAACATGGTATCATAGCAGATTTGAAGACCCTCTCCTATTGTAGATCGAGATCGTGAAGCCATGTTTTTTTGTTTGCTAGTTTGTCTGTGACTTGTGGGACTAGCTTGTGGCTTGAGAAACCATGACTTAGGGGCATATAAGCTGTCAAAATCACTCGGGTATCACACCCAACATGAGCCACACAAAACCTTAACATGGTTGTATTTTTATTTTCCCTAGAGGTTTCGAACCGGTGACTTCACATCATAGAGTGCCTTAACAGAACAATCTGTCACTGTTTGTTCTACACATCGGGGACAATATCATGCAACCATGTTTCTGCATCTCTAGTTTCTTCCATTTTTATACATTTCCTGGTTGAGAGGACTATTCCATTGCATCCAGAGAACTTGTTTTAGTCATGAATGTTTTTTTTTTCACTCGAAAAGGTTTCTGTTTGCCCAATATATGACCATTTCAGTCAAGTTTGGAGGAATAAATCCCTCATATGCCCTTTTAAAAAAATTTCAGAGATAATATTTCAATTTTATTTCAATTTTCTATTTTTTATTTATGGGTTGCTACTCTTTTCGATCTGCATATGCTCCTTTCCATTTTCTTTGTGCACTCTCGACAAATTAGAAACATAGTGGAAATGGTTTTCTTATCTGTGTAAGCTCTTTGTCATGTGATTTGTGCGATCTCGATAAATCATAAACAAAGAAAAAAATTTCATTTCCTAGGTAAGATAACCAAGATCTAACCCTTGTTGCTTTCGAGAAATGATTTTTTTTCTTGTGTGAAAATAGTTTTTTATGAACACGCTCTCCAAAGATGTATTCAATAAAAACAACAACAATGAGATCTAACCCGTGTTGTCATCGAGGAGCAACATTTTTTCTTGTGTGAAAAGATTTTTTTATGAACACATTCTCCAAGGCCATCTCAACAACAACAAGAACAACAAGAACAACAATCCTCCTTCTAAACAATATAATATGTTTTTCTCTAGCTCACTTGGTTAAAAGTTGTTTTATTAGGTAAGTGGTCTTGAGTTCAAGTCTATTTTTTATTATTTTTTTTGAAAAAGTTAATGCATCCATTGTAAACTGCATTTCACTTAAGTTATAAAAATAAATTACTATTAAATAACTTTAAATATTTTATTTTAAGTTATTTTACATGCAACTTTCATTTACAAAGTAACTTAAATGTAAAAGTGATTCTCACTTATTCTATTAAAGTGGGTAACTTCATAAGCAAATTATTTGTAAAAGTGAAGTTATTAGAAAGAGGGGTATCACCACATGGATCAACTTCTACTTGCCACATGGCTCTTTGGTTATCGTTTATTCCTTTTTTCGAAAGGGTGTAACTTTCACATTCGAAGTCCATTTTGAATGTTGTTTTTATTTGAACAACCTTCTTTTTCGAGATATTTCCATATAGACCTTCGGTTTCATATTTTAATGCATATTTTAATATGGAATCTCCTAGTGATATTTTTCTTACTAGTACCAACTACTTCTCATGGAAATATCATATGGATGATGTATTAATAAGTAAAGGATTGTACCGCATTACCTTGGGGAAAGAAATAGAACCCACTGATAATGAAAAGAAAATCAAATGGGAAAATAAGAATGATGAGCATGTGGACTAATCATAATGTACATCTCTCCTGATTTAAGGTTTCACCTTCAAGGAATTGATGACCCTACTGATGCTTGGGAAAATCTTGAAACTTTGTTTGGTAAACACAATATTATTCGAGCCCACTAGTTGGAGAATAAGTTAATGACCTCAAGTCCAAATGATTTCCCTTGCATTTAATATTACTTATCTAATTTTAAAACACTTAGAATTTTATGTATAGAATGAAAAATATATCTGCTGAAAGATTGGTGCATATATGTTATTCTTGCTAATCTTGGTAGTTCATATTCTATTTTTGTATCTACCTTTAATGCCACTAGACAAGCTCTAGGGAGTGCTTATAAAAAACCCTCTTTCGAGTCCTTTTTGTGATTCTCTGATTTGAGAGAAATATAAGCTTCTACAACTTGGATTTATTAGCATTGCAGGTACATCAAAAAAATCCTTAGTGGTCCAACAGAAAGATAAATCCAAGAATCCCAAGAATAAACATCCTTTCCACAACAACAAGCAAAACAAGGGTCCCAAACCCTCTCATTTAGCTTCTAGTCCTAATGGTGACAAAGGATCGAAATCTAAAAGTAAGAAGACTAGTGATAGGCATTGCAACTTTTGTGGGAAATATGGTCATGATGGGTCCAAATGTTTTTAAGAATATGGAAAATTTAGAAGAAACAATGAAAAAGCACAACATCGTTATTGATTCCAATTTTTCTTATTCTTCTCATGGACATGAACTTTCTACTCTTGGTTTCTTCTTCAATGCAACTTCTACTTCTTCTTCTTATGAGTGGATTATTGATTCTGGAGAATATTATCATATGACTAAGGATAAAGCCATATATTCTTCTCTAAATGAATGTAAGACAAAGAAAATATTTGTTGGTGATGATAGATCACTTAGTGTTGTAGGCTCTAGAACAATTCAGGTAGACAATGGTCATTTCAATGATGTATTATGTGTTCCAAGTCTTTCCTTCAACCTTATATCAATATATCAAATCACTCATTTAGGTGAAGGTAAAATCGTAGATTTTTCACCTCACCAAGTTGTAATCAATGATCTAAAATTTCATAAGCATGTTCTCACAACTGAAATTGTTGATGATATTACGAGGTTGTACAAGTTTGACAACTTTGGGTCATCATATTTTCCATCAGTTTTTGTTGCTCATAGTGATGACTTGAGAAAACTTTGGCATGAGAGGTTTGGTTATCTAAAATATTTCTCATTGTAGCAAATATGTAATCAATAGATGGTGATTGGTCTTCCTCTTGTTTCTTGTAGATATGGTGTTTGCATCGATTGTGTTCTCAAAAAACATCATCACGACATTTTTAACAAATGCGCCTCTTGGCATGCCTTAGCCCCTTTTCATCTTGTTCATAGTGACTTGTGTGGTCCACTCTCTTCTCCTTCTTTTTCTGGGTGCAAGTATTTCTTGAATTTCATTGATGACTTCTCCAGATGCACTTGGGTTTACTTATTAAAAATTAAGAGCAATTGAAAGTGTTTGACAAGTTTTTGGCCTACAAGGCCCTTAGAAAAAAAAATTGTTCATGAACTTAAAAGGTTAAGAATAGATAATGGAGGAGAATAGGTGAACAATAATTTTATAATTTACTGCACTACACAAGGAATCAAAATGAAACACACTGTTCCATATACACCACAACAAAATGGTGTTGCTTAGAGAAAGAATCACACATTAAAATAAATGGCTAATTGTATGATCCAGTATAATGGATCAAATCTTATTTATTGGGTGGAAACCATTAACTATGCAAATTACACTCCCACTAAGGCTCTAAAAAATACAACACCAGAAGAAGCATGGAATAAACTTAAGCAAGATGTAAGTCACTTTTATGTATTTGGCAGTGTAGCATGGTCTCACATTCCTGATGAGAAAATGAAATCTTTACACCTAAAAGTGAGAAGTGTATTTTTGTTGGTTATTTGAAGATGTGAATGGTTACAAACTTCTTCAACCTCATTCCAGTGAAAATATTATTAGAAGAGATGTTAAATATGGTGAAAATCTCTTGGCCTACAAGCCTAATTCGACGTTTGTGCCTTCTTCATCCTGCAATACATCTTCAACATTTGTGCCTTCTTCATCCTGTAATACATCTTCAACGTTTGTGCCATATTTTGTTCCTATTTTGGTTTATTCTTCTTTATATTATGATATTAAAGATGAAAATCCACCTCCTCTTACTCACCTTCCTCTAGATGAGTCCATTGAAACTAAACTTGCACCAGCACCACTACTTCCTAGATGGGTCCATTCAACATGAGAAGTAGTTGGTGACCTTGTTGATGATTCTTTAGATCACTTTCAAACTCGTTCACGGTTCTGATGATCCTCTTCTATTTTGGATCAAGTTTCAGAGACTCACGATCCATATACATTTGCAGAAGCTTCAGGTCATCCAGATTGGGATACAAAAAGGAATGAAGAGTATCGATCTTTAATGGTGACCGATACTTGGGATCTTGTACCTCTTCCAGAAGGTAGAAAACTTGTCAAATGTAAATGGGTATACAAAACTAAGTATGCTTATAATGGAAGTGTTAAAAGATGCAAGGCTCAGTCAGTTCCCAAAGGATTATCCCAAGTTAAAGGTATTGACTATAATGAAACCTTTGCCCCTGTAGCCAAATTGAATTCCATCCACCTTGTTCTAGCCCTTGCAACCTCACATAAATGGGAGGCACATCAGATGGATATCAAATATGCCTTCTTGCATGGGGATTTTCAAGAATAAATCTACATGGAACAAACTCCTTTTTATGTCAATAATGACTCTTTCCTTGTTTGTCACCTTAAGAAATATATTTATGGTCTTAAGCAAGCTCCTCGACCTTGGTATGCTAAAATGGAAAAATTTCTTCTTAACACTGGTTTTTCTAGATGTCATTCTAATCTCGATGTATATACCAAGAAAGTATGAAGCCATCTCATAATACTTGTTCTTTATCTGGATCATCTCATCCTCACTGGTAGTGACCCTAAACTTTTACACCATGTGAAAACTAGCCTTAAGTAGAAATTTGAAATGACTTTCTTAGGCTATTTGCCCTATTTCCTTGGCCTCCGAGTTCTACAAACCAAGGAAGGAATTTTTATTTCCTAGTCTAAGTATGCTTGTGACCTTCTTCATTGCTTTCACATGGAATATTATAAACCATCCCCTTCTCCCTTCTAGTATGGAGTCAAACATACTGCCACTTGTACTCCTCTCTAAGTTGATGCCACTTTGTACCATCAATTAGTTCATAGCCTCTTATAATTGACTCATACCCATCCTGATCTTTCCTTTGTTGTTGGTATTGTTGCCCAGTATTTGCAAACACCCCATGAAAGCCATTGGAAAGTAGATAAAAGGATACTTCAGTATGTTATGGGTACAATTCAGTTTGGGATACATTATAGTTAAGGGGTTATTGGTTGGTTTCACTGATTCATATTGGGCCGAGAACCTTGATGATTGAAATTTTACTACAGGTTATGTTTTCAACCTTGGTTCAGGACCTGTCACTTGGGCTTGTAAGAAACAAAAGGATGTTACTCTTTCTTAGTAGTAGAAGAATACCAAGCAACAATTAATGCAATTCAAGAAGCCTTGTGGCTTTGATATATCATTTTAGAGTTTGATTCTAGCAACAACCTTCGACCACCCTCTGGTGGGAAAATCAGACTTCCATCAAGATCACCAAAGATACAGTTCAAAATCAGTGAAAAAAACACATCGAATTACACATGCACTTCGTCAAAAATCTCATTCATGATCGAGTTATTGAAGTGTTATTTTTCCCTACAGAAGATCATGTTGCAGACATTTTCACAAATTCTCTTACATAAGCAATGTTTTCCAAAGTACGATCTATGTTAGGAGTTCAAGAAGTTGTCATTAAGGGGTGATATACTCTAATGCCTCCTTCCTTCTCATATTGTGTCGCCTTTGTAATACTTCAATATCATCCCAAGTTGTTCTTAATGGGGGATGTTAGGATAATTAGACACTTAGGAGTTAGTTAAGATCAACTTAGTCTAATGTGTTGTTAGGTAAACATGTGTTTCTCAGTGTGTTTCTTTAGTATGCATTAATATGCATTTATAGTTAGGTAATCCAATGATCACGATATGTTCTTGGCATAGGGTGTTCTAATGGTTCATGTTCTCCTCAATATTAATGACTACATTGATCTATATCTTAACACATGATTGGTCTATGATCTCTATTTAAAGAGCATGGATGGTCATTTGTCGATGATCGATTGTGAGAAAATCTCTTGTAAATTTATTTGTGATATTTTTCTTTTGCATTAATAAATTGCTCCAAGTGGCCATGTTGGATGTGGATGTTTCCCCATAGGATTTGTTGGCACCCAAATTTTTGGGTTCATTTCATGCGTGCACACAAATTTAGTTGTGCATGCTTATTCCAAGTCTTGTGTGTGCTCATTTTGAGCTTTGCGTGCACGTAAACTAATGCATGAAGAATGAAAATAAGTGCATGTTGGATCGAGTTTTGATATTGTGCGCCAAGTTTGAAGTATACCAAGTTCTCATCGGTCTGATTTTTTGATAGTTGTGTTGAGAATGAAGAATATGCACGCCATAATCAATAAAAGAATCATCGGGGAATTTTCTCCAATGATTAATGCCAACAACACAAGGGAACATGGAGCTGACAAAAGGTGAGTTGGTGAGGTAGTTAAGATTTCCCTAATTCCAGAAGGATACATGGATTACAGGAAGTTTCCATAATCATACGAGGCATTTTTTCATTCGAGCAAGTGGAGAAGAGAAGAAAGAGGCAGAGGTCCCGAGCATAAAAATATAATAAAGGAAATAATGACATCAGAGATAGAGTTAGATGGTTAGATGAGATCAATTGAGTTGTTAGAATCAATCTCACTCTAAGACGTTTTGTAATGTTGTAATGCTTTTGAATATAAGTCCGAGTCCATCATATGTATGAAGTATAAAAAGGATGCACATTGCGCAATATGTTGCATTTTTGGGGAATTATATAAGAAGATATGTGTGACTATGTTTCTATCGAATATAGCTTGTTTAATGTATGTTTGTGTTGAATGGAATGAAAGGAAAAAATAAATCCATGACAATTTTGATCTATTGTGCATCTATCATGTTTTTTCTTGGATATGTGTGTGTATTGTTTTACCTATTACTAATAGTAATTCGTTGAATATGGAATGTGTGAATTCCATCCTAGATGGATCCTGGTTTTTTCAGTCCTTCATCCTTAACACAAGAACTTATGGTCTCTGGGATCCTCTTTGCATCTCGGGTGAGACCTTACTCGACCTTGGCTGAGCATTGATATGTCGATGCTCTAGGGTTTTTGTTGGTCAAATATGGACGAACCTTGGGTCTAAACTCCCTAATGTTAAGAAGGACATGCACAAGTGTGGAAAAAAACACCAACAAATGGTTTTGTTGCTGGGAATTGAAAGTATTGTATGAAATGATGAAGGAAATAGATGAGGTGGTACCTGTTGGAGCCGCCTTTGTTTTTTATCCCGTTTTGATTTTCATATCTTAATGCTCGAAATCAAAATATGGTTTTCATATTTTCCTTCATTTGTTCCAAAATCTTTGAAGTCTCATCACACGAGTGGCGACGGTTATCATACTCTCAAGGCGAGTTCTACTTTTCATTCAAATGATTTTCCCCTTTTTTTTACCTCGGGATTTCGTATGTTGGATGTTATAGATCACATAGTTCACAAGTCCCGAAGAGAGAAACAGCGAAATCACTTTAAAATTTTACCCAGGTCAGTAGCGAGAGTAAAATTTTTCTGAATTACGGTTAAGCATCATCAGGGTTTCGCATCTCAGCATTTACTAACTCCAAAAGTCTTACTGTCGTAACTCCAATAGCTGAAACCATGAAATTCTTGTTTTAGTAACCTGCATTAATGTAAAGGTAAAAAGCTTAGCCACGGTTAAGCTTTGTCGGAAATTCGCGACTCGACGTATTTTCCTTTAAAAGCTACACTGTCAAAGCCCCGAGTCGCGAAGTCGTGATAAAGATAGAAACACAATTAATTAAACACTTAATCTGGTTTTATCCCCCATTTTAATTAAAACATATCATCGCGATCTTGCAATTTCACAAATCGACATACAAACTTCCCAGAAGCTATACCTTCGAAGCTCCGAGTCGCGAAGTTGTGATATAAATAATCACGTAATTAATTAAGCACCTAATCATTATTACATTTTTTATTAACCAAAGATAATCATCGCAATCTCAGGTCTTAGAGGTTCAAAGGGTTAAAGTGAAAACTCCCGATGTAGTGAGCACCGAAAGATTAATTAATGTCGATAAAACCTGATTAATTGAGCTAAGCTAGTATTTATCGTGATTTGATGCATGCACAGTCTATGAGGCAGTCTTAATTTTTCCTTGCGCCAACTGACATTTTGAACTGCCAAAAAATTTATGGCATTAATTAGAAACAAGGTGAATTGAAAAGGATTGGGTTTTTATTGCTAAATTTATATTTAAGCATGACTTGACCGTTCTTTTTTTGAAAAGTACTGAGCTTTAAATTGTTGAATATATAGAGCTGTTATTTGTTATCGCAAATTCATTTCTATATTACGCAGAGCAAACTTTTCTCAACGAACTAATTTCTGTATGTATACATATTTTTATCGTAGAAGAGCTAAAGCAGGATCCCCTGCCATGGCCCCGCAAAAAGCATCTAAATCCAACGTTGAGGTTTTGGGACAAGGTTCAGACAACGTTGCTAATATTTCACCTCAAAGTGTCGACTCTGTCAGGACCTTGTCGTTTGTTTCTGATGTTCTACAGTACGAATTAGTAGATTATTCTCATGATTCCAGTGACAATGAAAAAGACGACCAGACCACCAAATATAAGATCGTCGTCCAATTTGAAATGCATAAAGTAGCAGCCAGGCCATGACTACTCCCTTACTATGATATGGTCCAGTGGGCATTAGACCATGTGGACATACCAACCAAAACCATCATCAATGAACAGAAAGTCATTATTGGGACTTTTAGACTCGAACAACTGCAGGCTATGTACAAGTTGCCTACCATGTCGGACCTTACATACGATGCCAAATTCTTGGAGAACTTCAAACAGAAGGAATGTGTGCAATATGACAAGACTATGTCCAGTTTAATCAAAGATTGGGTTTCACACCCTGCAAAGTTCAGGGTAGGCAGTAATGGTATATATTCAATAGCTTCCTTGGAACCATCGTTCAAATATGTAGATATGATGACCTGCAGATTAAACGGGAAAGAGGACACCACACATTTATTTCTTCATTGGGTGCCTCGAATACATTCAGTTGCCGAAGGTTATTCCTTCGACTGGGCTAAAATGTTGTCTGATAGCTTGACCGATCGAGTTACAGAGTATCGAGCACAGAGGGAGAGCGGAAAGATTGCTTCATTATTTATGTCCACGTACATTATGGGTGTCGTGTGTTTTCTAACACCATTTCCCTTAATGAGATGGAGTTGGACTCCATCAGAGGTCGAGCCCATCCACGTCTACCATTCAAAACTGTTGGAAAAAAAAGAGACAAATTTTGTGTATGAAATCTTTAACTGGGTAATGGTATCGCTGCATGTCACTATTTTCGGCCACCCGCCACCCAAGATCTCGGACAGTATAGCGATGAATATAAGAAATATAGCCGACTGGTATGTAGAAGAAGAATTCTCATATCTAAGAGTTTTCAGGGCTTCTATTCCCCCGCATGCATTAACATTATTCATACCCGACAAGCTGGCTTGTCGTGAGGTTGCTAGGAAAACTGTAATAAGTGGCATAAGAAAGGAGCTTAAGGGATATTCAAAGAAGGTATGGCCACCTTTTCCTTTTCATTTAAATTCATATTCTTTCTTAGATTTCGGGCATGCTAAAGCTGAGGCAACAGCCCTGGAAGACCTAAAATTGATTCATATTGAATTCAAGAAGCATGATCCGCAAAGGGTCATAAGTAATCACTTGGCCAGTTGCGGACTCAAAAGGTTTGAACATGAGAATTCACCCTCGGATGACATTTTCCGAGGCACAAGATCTTATGCCAATATTTTGGCTCAGATACAAGCCCTGGCATCCGAAGAGAGGGCCAATGTTCTGAAATTCCAAGAACATCGATGTAGTTGTCTTATCACAGTATTGCGGGGTGAGAATCCAAGTACAACAGAGGTGAAACAAAAGGAAGTCGAAGGCTCCAAAGATGCGACACCTAGCAAAGAAAAACACCAGGATGGGGAAGAGCAAACTAGGAGTCCAAAAACAAAGATAAAGACTCCCAAGCCACTGAAAAAGCAGACTCCAGTTACTACTCCAGGACATCCAGCTAAGCAAATCAAAGATCCCATCACATCCATTACTCCCTTGCAATCAACTCAGGGAAACATAGACGCAGGGTGGATTTTAAATGAAGAATTGAGACCTATAAGGATGGAAGAGCTACCTCCAAATGAGTTCTTTTTTGATAAGAAGAGAAAGGTTATGGTAAAAAGAGAATTCTATCAGGAAAGGGGATCAACAACCAATAAGTACAAAGTGTTGACCGATGGGAAAGACAAGAAGAAAGAAGAGTTTTCTATAGAAATAGCCAGGACATTAGGGGCATATCCTATAGAAAACCAATTTTCAGTTGGGGTTTTGAAAAATCATTTGAAACGAAAAAATCGCCTCATCAAAACCTTAGAAGCTAGACTCGCCACAACAAAAGAGGCTACCAAGGACCAGGCGAGCGCAAGAATAGAACAAGCAAGGTTGGCCGATAAAAGGGAGATAGAGCTGCTCAAAACTAAGCTCGAACAAGTAGAGCTGGTGGTTTAGAACGGTCAGATACAAGCGGGATAGCAAAAAGAATTGATTGAACAGCTATAGGCTAGAGTGGAAATTGTCGAAAGTAAAGTTATAAATATCGGGATATTCTAGTCCCAAGCGATGGAGATTCGGAGTAGAGTTTCCGCAGTCCAACGAAGTTTACTCGCTAAGGTAGAGGTAATTTGGGACAATTGCTTACTCGTTGATCAAGTATGGGAAAATTTATCTCTCAGAGAAAGAGAAGCTAGAGTAGCTCGGGTCGCTTTTCATGAGGTTGTAATAGCTACAAACAATAGGGAATCAGGAAGTACTCCCAGGTTTTCCATTTCGGAGCAGACCAGAGGAAATATTTTATTGAAAGAATGGGAGCATAGTATATCAGAAGGTAAACTACAGTCCAAGAAGGTAATGAAATCCTTTGAAGAGGATTTTGGTTCTATAGATGGCAATCTATTAGGTATTGATAGCGAAGGCAATGCCGAGACATTGAGTCAAATGAATATAGCGAAAATCTCACTTGATATAAATGAAAATGAAGAAAGAGATTCGACCAAAATCTCACAAGTAACTATGGCAGACATAGTTCAAATAGATAAATGTATGATTAAACCAAGTGTGCAATGGTGCGCTATTGACAACATAGACAAACAGATGGAAGAAAGGTTACCACAATTAGCCCGAGATATTTACTCTTTTGAGGCCAGCTGTCAAGCGGAACCGTCAAGGTTGATATCTCGGTTGGTGGAAAGATGTGTCACTTGTACTGAGCATGTGAGAGGACAAGCTTCTAGTACCAAATAAATATAGAGATGAAGAAATGGAATGATTGTTCTCCTTCTTATCGTAACTGAAAATCTTGTAACGATTGAGATTCCATCTTATGTAAAACTTTATAAATATACCATAGAAAGAAAGAAGAAAGGAGGGACCTTTTTGTGTCGATTGTAATAGAGGTTTTCTATTTTGAGAGTTAATATAAAGCAAATTCGAAGATTCTCAATTCTGTCATGACTGTGTTATGAGTTCGTTTCCTTGTATCTCATATTTCATTTCATTTTATATTTGTATCTGAAGAATGCTTCGCTATAGTTTAGTACAACCTCTACTATAGTGAATGAATTCTAGTTTTCTATATTGTTTACTATTTTTCCTCTGTACCAGCTATCAGCAGGTATAAGATGAGTCAACACTTTAGAATTCTACATATATATTTTATGCTTCATCGGGTTATTCCTTTACCTTTTTCTTCTTCTGTTTATAAGTGAGATTATCCCTTGATAGGAGCCTTATACGATAGACAACTTAATGTTTTCTCCCACCTCATACATATTTATTAAAATATAACTTAGTTACAGGAAAGGGCCTTTGGTTTGCACCCTATTTTCACTCTTGGAGCTGTAAACTCTCTTTTATGAGACTGAAATTGAGACATCACCTAAATTTCCCCTGATATTTTCTTATCATTTTGTTCCTCCATGATTGTCCGTATAATAAGACAGCCTAATATCGAACCCGAACTATCATACCAAAAACATATTGCCTTAACTATTTTTGATAATATTCTTAAAACAACCACTACCTATGTTGAACTCAAACATTCATGGGCAGTGATTGAATGGGATATAAACATCTAGGAACAGTTGGAAGCTAGACAACGCCAACCTAGAAATCATCCCTAGCTTCTCTTGCCAAAGGTTGACATTTCTTCCTTCTTTATCCCTTACTCTCTTTCGGATGCCTAGACATTATACTTCCAAGCCTTAAGTACAGACTCTGGAACAACATATTTTTGGCACCGTTGCCAGGGATCGAAGTTACGAAATCTTTTTCCCTGGGAAAACGACATTTTCTTTCGTTGAAAGTGCCACCCTTTGATAGTGAACAAAGAGTGCACACTTTTTAAAGGATTTCCAATCTTTCACTTGGCGACTCCATGATTAATAAGATGGAATCCGGATGAAGGAATACTAGGAAAAATCCGGATGGTAAACAAACCACACCCGTTACCGATCTTGAGAATATTTTAAAGGCGAGAGGCTCTCTTAAGCCGACCCCTGCAATCTATCACCCTAAATACCTACAACTAAAGACCAAGAGTTCTTTTGAACCTTCGACTTCACGTAGCCCTCTCTTCGACACTAAGTATCTAACATCAAACTGCTTCGAAGTTGGAAGCAAAACACGTCCGATAACCCCTGTAGAACATAAAGGAAAAAGTCCTGCAGAAAATTTATCTACTGCCGATATATCATCAACTCTTCAGTTGAATTTTGTGACCTCACATGATCTCGAAGAATATTTCACACATCCAACTTCCACACCCGTTGGTTCTCTTGAATACATCTCTTGCAAGTTTGAAGAGCCAAGCCCTCGCATCCCTTACCAGTCATCCTTAGATTTCTCACCCCATGAAGAAAGTAAAGATTCACTTTTAATCTTCCAAAACCCCCTTTACAAATTTCCACTAAAAACGATGGCAGTCATCGGAGGAGGAGCTAGAGGGGTTGTTGGAGGAGGTGGAGGTGCTCCTGGGGGAGGATCTAGAGGCCAAGGGCCTGCCCCCCCTCCCAGAGTATTTGCGAAAGTGGTAGTAAGGTACACTCCCTTGGTATTGCCCGCTCCTCTGCACGACCTTCCCAAAAATTATATAAAAAATTTGCCAAAATTCACTGGGGAAGGAGATCTGACCGCAGCCAAACACATAAATTTCTTTAATAAATTTACAGACATCCTTGGTCTCGAACATGAAGACGTGTATTCAAGGATTTTTTTCCAAACCTTCGAAGGTCAGGTCCGAACTTGGTTTCAGAGTCTACCTGCAGGATCTATCTTGTCCTATGACACCTTGGAAGATGCTTTCCTTAGACAATGGGGCGAAAGAAAGGACCGCCTATATTATTTAACCGAGTTTGGGTCTTTAAGAAAAAATAATTCAGAAACAGTTATGGAGTTTATTCAAAGATTCAACAAGTTGTATAACAAAATCCCAGCTGAGGTTAAACCATCCCAACCCGCAGCCATGGTAACTTTCGCGGGGGCTTTCGAACCAAATTTTGCACTCCTTTTGCGAGAAAGAAGGGGAGCTACTCTAAACCGAATGCAAGATGATGCTATAGA
Organism: Picea engelmannii; assembly: GCA_009831015.1. Lineage (NCBI taxonomy): Eukaryota > Viridiplantae > Streptophyta > Pinopsida > Pinales > Pinaceae > Picea > Picea engelmannii. The sequence continues at coordinate 513,175 of ML786425.1, forward strand.
AATTGAGTCAAATATGATGGCTTCTGGTAAGCTAAAAGCTAAAGTAGAAACAAGAAACCAAGAAACTAGACACTTTAGAGAACAAGCAGGGCCATCAGGGTCTAATAGATACACATATGACAAAGTAGATGATATGGCCAGGGTAATTAAGGAAATGTCTAATAAGATATCCAGAATGGAGCTAGAACAGGCTAAAGATGATTCTTTCGCCAAAAAGGATTTCAAGAGAAACCCCAATCCCCCAAACCAGAAAAGACAGATAAAAAACGAGGATCAGAAAATACAAACTCCCCTAAAGAAAGAAAATTTTATAGGAGCGAATCATCTCCAAGATTTCGAAGATTCAGATGACGATGTCACAAACTTGGGTGATGACTGCACACAACCTTATCTGACTAGAGAGGATTACGAAAAATCTTTAAACACTCAACAATCGTCTGTTAAGGGTGAAGAAACAGATCATACTGACCTGTGTAGCTATCAAGAAGAAATCGATATGATAATGGATGAAGTACAACCTAAGTACAATTTGAGATCTAAGAGTAAGCCCATTTCCACTACTCAACCTAAGAAAATTCTCCCAAGAGGTCAAACTTATGAGCCGACTCTGGAAGAAACCTTGCTACCTAACAACAAAGCGAAAGTAGTAAACTCACAAAAACCCGAGGTGGGAAAAGTTGAGACCCAAACACAAGGAACTGAAACAACTAATGCAATTACACCTTCAACCAAGATCATGAGTAATAAAGCGGTCCAGACAAATAAGTTGGAAAAGAAGGATTCAGAAGTCCCAACTAGAGAAACAGACAAGGTAAGCAGAGCTTTCAATTTCGAAAAAAAGATAAATAAAATTAAAATACCAATTCCTCTGGTAGAGTTAGCAAAAAACCTAGTTTATCGAAAGCAGATTACCAAAGTGATAGGTGTTTCAGAGCTAGAAAGCCAATCTGATGTTTTAGACCTGGAAGATGATAAACCCAACATCACTTTTGGTCCACATTTTGAAGGGGCCAAAGACATTGGTGCTCCCTTTTATATCACCTTACATGTGTACAATCAACTGCTACGTAATTGCATGCTAGACTCCAGAGCCTCACACAATGTGATGCCTAAAATTATTATGGAAAAATTGGGTCTCCAGATCACTAGACCTATGGAGATCTTTACTCTTTTGACTCGAGAAGAGTTAAGTGTATGGGAATGATAAAGGATTTAGTAGTTACCCTAACATAGGTCCCAGTTAAGAGTATCTTGATGGATGTGGTTATTGCTGATATTCCCCCCAAGTATGGCTTACTATTGTCTAGGTCATGGGGAGCCAAGATGGGGGGTTCTCTTCAACTAGATATGACGTTTGCCACAATTCCTATGTTTGGTGGGAAATTTACTTGGTTGTACAGGGAGATGAGGTTAGCATATACAGTAAGCGACCCTCAAAATCTGAACAATTTCCCTATTTACATTGCATATCAAGATTTAGGAAATTGTATATTATATTTTGATGATGGTTTAGATGGTTGCACAGAGGAAAATGATATAGAACATTAAGAGTCAGGTTAAATGACCGAGGATATGTGTAGCACCAGTAGCTGGATTTTTTTTTTTTACGGTGCCTCGTCTTGCGAAGGGGCTGGTGCAGGAGTGCTTTTTATGGATCCTAAATAAAAGTTCGTAGTTCCCTTTTCTTACAGACTGCAATGGGATATAGATTATACTAATAACGTATTTGAATACGAAGCCTTGGTCTTAGGATTAGAGGCTGCCAGGAAGCTAAAAATAAATAACCTAGAGGTATACGGGGATGCAGAGTTAATAGTCAAGCAAACTAATCGACAATACCAAGCCAAGCATCCCAGATTAAGATCATACAGGAAGTGTGCCTGGGATTTGATGGAAATTTTTTTCTCATCTGTGAATGTCCACTTCATTCCACGCACAGAAAACTTACATGCTGATGCATTAGCTAAAGAGGCTTCAAATTTCACTCCTCCTACAACCTTTAAATTGAAGTATCACATAGAGATAAGACATAGACCATCTATTCCAGATAATATCCAACACTGGCAGGTTTTTGAGGATGATGAACAAATTAAGAAGTTTCTTGAAGAAGTAGGTGAATTTTCTGAAACTCATGCAGATCAAGAAAATCAGAATGACCAGATATGGATCATGAAAGAAGGGGAGGACCCTCAATCTTTCCAAGACAAAATTGCAAATCATCGCATGCTAGTACTAAAAAATAACCAGATCCCGAAAGGACTGATCCCTTTGGAAATACTGTTTGATCAAAACAACATACCTGTAAAATCCACCTTACAACCCCAACTAGAAGAGGTTGAGGACTGTGACATAGGAACCAAAGAAGAATCCAGGATGGTTAAAATATCTAAACTCCTCCCCTAAAGGACAAATATAAGGACCTACTCAGACAATTTAAATATGTTTTCACCTGGTCTTACGACGAGTTAAGAACTTACGACACTACCGTGATCGATTATAAGATACCTTTAAAGCCTGGGGTCAAACCTTTTAGACAAAAGATTAGGCAGATCAACCCCATTTTATTTCCTGTGGTCGAGAGAGAAGTGAATAAACTTTTGGAGACGAAAATTATAGTACCTCTGATATATTCTGACTGGGTGGAAAATCTGGTCCCAGTCAGAAAAAAGAGTGGAGAAATCAGACTGTGCGTATATTTTAGAAATTTAAATAAGTCCTCTCTTAAAGACAACTATCCACTGCTTAAAATGGATCATGTGATAGAAAGGGTAGTTGGGGTGAATAGAATGTATATGATTGATGGTTTTTCTAGATATAATCAAATCGCCATGAATGAACAAGATAAAGAAAAAACAACTTTTACTACCCCTTGGGGTACGTTCATGTATGATAAAATGCCTTTCAGTTTGATGAATGCAGGAGCCACGTTCCAACGTGCTATGGACATTGCTTTCATCAGAGAGAGGGATAAGTTCGTGGTCATCTATCTCGATGATTTAACCATTTTCTCCAAATCTAACGAAGAGCATCTGGTACATCTTAAACAAACATTCCAAAAATGCCGCAGGTTTGGTCTGTCCTTAAACCCCAAGAAATCACACTTCACCATGCAAGAGGGTAAATTATTGGGTCATGTTGTATCTAAGGATGGAATTAATATTTATCCTAAGAGGGTTGAAGCGATAGACACTATAAAAATTCCCAAAAATGTAAAAGAAATTCAATCTTTCTTAGGAAAAATAATTTTTTTTCAAAGATTTATCCCAAATTTCGCTGAAATTGTAAAATTGATCACAGATATGCTGAAAAAGAATAGCAAAGTAAAGTGTAAAACAGAGGCCAAAGCGTCATTCTCACACATTAAGAAGGTCATAGCTGAGGCACCTGTATTGGCAAGTCCTGATTATCTGAAAGACTTTCTTATTTTCTCATTTGCCTCTAAACACACGATTGTTGTGGTGCTCCTCCAAAAAAATGAAGAGGGTTTCGAACAGTCGATCGCCTTTTTCAGCAAGAGCCTTAGAGACGCATAACTTAAATATGATATAATAGAAAAGCAAGCGTATGCCATGGTAAAATCACTAAAGGCATTTCGAACATATGTATTATACTCCAAGATCATTGCGTACGTATTGACCAGTTCTATGAAAAATATTTTGGTACAATCAGACAGTGACAGGAAAAGAGGACTATGGCTGGCCAAGATTCAAGAATTTGACCTGGAAATCAAACCTACTAAATTGATAAAAGGACAAGGCCTGGCCAAACTTTTGGCTGAATCTGATCCAGGTGGATATCAGGGGCCACCCACCTTTTCTAAATGGCTCAAAACAGTTTTCTGGCCATTTTGGCAATTTACTATTTTTAGCAGGTTTTAACTTCTGGGGCCATTTTGAGGGCCTAAATGAAGTTTTTTCGAGATCGAGGTTTTCAATGATATCCGAAGGCATCATTGAGCCCCCAAAATTAATCTCCTCGACGATACCTTTCCAATGAGCTATCACACACCTAAAACGAAGATCGTATGCAAAAGTTACGACCCCGATAAGTTGATGCACCAACTTACCCAAACGGGGCCCACATGACTTTTGGCGCTTCATCTCCTAGGGTTAGGTTTTTGGATGTCTAGGACTTTTGGCATTCCCAATTATTGTAAAAATTCCTCCAGAGCCTCATTGTAACCATCTTCTTGCGAATGCGAGTAGCCGACACATCTCTTCTCAGAGATAAGCTGCCACCATTCTAGCGAGTCTTCACTCTGTATTTTTACAGTCTCTGTACATTTCTGTGATTAATAGAAATCATGTATTACTGTATATTTGTGTTTATGGTTTCATCTCTAATACATTTATGTTATATTATTGAATATCTGCAATATCTCTGTGCATTTATTTATTATATCTCCTCTCTCATTTCGTGCCGAAAATAATCCAGATCAGTGGTATCAGAGCAGGCTGCTCTTGTTCATTTTTTTCAGTGCATGTCCCCGACGAGGTCTGAGTATAGCAAGTTGGGTCTCGAGCTTGTCTCTCTTGAGGAAAATCGCTCTCACACACCCAAGAAACCCTCAATGGCGGAAGAAAAGAAAAATGATGGAGCAGACGATTCTATCAGTCTGTTGCTTGAGCAAGCTCTCACGCGACAAAGGGATGAAATGATGGAGAATTTTTCCCACATCCTTCAACGCCTGCCAATAGAATCAGGTGCATCTTCATCAAGCGACCACTTTGGAGGCACCTCACCTTTCAAGGTACAGGTTAATTTTGATATTCCCGTATTTGAAGGTCAAATAGATGCAGATGCCCTAGATAAATGATTAAATCTGCTAGAAGGTTATTTCTCTG